>JAUPMG010192492.1:0-10168 GCA_031762675.1 Pachysandra terminalis
TATGAATTAAATTGAGTTGTCTCATGCCTTGTGTTATGCGAATCCGCGGTCCAGTTATGGATCCCGAAGGTCGCACCTTGAAATGCGTGCCCTTTCCACATGGGAAGTCGAGCCGGATTTGGGGCGTGATAGTTGATCTCCCCGCAGCATCAGCTTGACGAGGGTTGTGATATCAACTTGATGAGTTGATCTCCCCGCAGCATTAGCTTGTCGAGGGTTGTGATAATTGCGATCCTGCGAAGTGTCAACTCCTCATCGGTCTACTTGTCTTTACTATTTTTTTCATATCTACAAGACTATAAGAGGATACAGGTGTGAATTTTGTGTTTCATAAGTTAAGGCATGGATAAATTAGGGATTTTAGCTCTGAATGTTTGAATCATTGTTCAATGTGTTAATAGTTGGTTTATTCATCATTAATTAATGAAATGTTATCATTAAGAACCATATTACATGACCCCAAGATGAACCAAGTAAGAAAACTTAGAAAATCAAGTATTGAGTTCGTGAGAAAATTTATGGGTTCGCGTCCGTCGGTGGACCTGTCGGCACACCTACGGCGGCCACTGACAAGGAGTGTTTTTGTTTTACGCAGAGGCCCGTCGGTGGACCCTTTGACACACCGTCGAGGGCCACTGACAATGTAGTATTTTAGTTTGCACAGAGGTTCATCAGTGGACCCATCGACACAGCGCCGAGTCCACCGATAGGGGCACATTTGAGTGTGCACAGTGGCTGTCGGTGGACCCATCGGTACACCGACAAGGGTTGATTTTGAAAGATTTTGTGAGGCTTTGAGAGCTAGGGATGGACCACCTCCCCTGCCCAAGCCACCGACCATCCCTTGGGCTATTGGTTGACCTATACAAACTGTGTATGTGTGTGACAAAGAAGTGAGGATCACATTGGTTTTGGACCCACTCGAGTGACGCCAACTTATACCTTGTGGGTGGACTAGCACCCTGCTGACCAGTCCATTGACCAGGTTAATTCTGGGATTTGAGTTGCAGTTGCTTGGAGTTGATATCTAGAATGGCTAGTATAGTGGTTTCAGGCCTAGACTTGGTCAACCAACCCTCAGTACACCAGTAGCTGACCTTGTAATCACAGTCCCCGGTGAGGAGGATCATTGACTCAGGATAGTAGGATACTAACACGTGAGGACATGACGTTAGGTTATGAGTAAAATGTGGGGTTAGATAATCCATAATTGCCTAGACAGAACCTCCCTAGTTAATCAACCAGATCTAATAGCGAATTCCATCATGGTATAGACTGGCTTACATAAGTTAAGAATACTAATTTTAGTTGTTGAATACTTAAATAACATACGTAATATTTTCATAAATGTATACTTTGACCTGCATTTGAAATGTTTAACAATCAGAACTGCTTATGGAGGAAGCTCATGATTAGTGAAATTGTTGTGTGAATTTATTATTGTGACTGCTAAAGCTGTAAGAAGGTAGAATGATGTCTATGATAGCAAGATGTATGAAAGCTTGGCTTGATCAAATCGCTAGGCATGCAAGTGAATGCTTATGCTCAAATGCTACAGTAAATAGATGATGAATGACAAATGTTCACATATTGTTGCTTACTTTAATATGATGAGTAAGATGTGTGGTAATGTGAGACTGGTGTGCTCCAAGGTATGTGAAACATGGAAGTGTGAATCCATGGGCATGATGATGTGAATGTATGTAGTTGCTTTTGCAATGGAGTTTTATATATTTATTGCATTAATCTAATGTAAGAGAATTGGAATACCCTTGCATGTGACTTCTTAGTCTAGATGACCAATTGTGACTCAACTCTAGAATGAGTTTAGAATAGATAATGGTAATAATAATGAGAATGTCAGAAAGCCTAAGATAAGCTATCCAAGATACCCAGAATGAGTAACTATTGATGATTGTGTGATGTGACGTAACACAAGGGAGAGTCATGTGCTAACGCTATGGTGCCTCGGATTCGTCTCGTGATCAAAAATAACAGTGGGACTTGAGCTTCCCATGGGTAGAGAAGCCCTAAAACTGCGATCTACACCTAGAATCTACTGACTGTCCTATAGCCCAGAGTGGCTCATGGGGTACCCAGAGTATTGGTGAGATGTGATAGGAATAAATATTCTGTCTCTGGTCTTGTAGCTCTACAGAGCCCAATACATTCAGGGGTAGCATGGTGGGATCAGTAGGGATCTAGTGTGAACTTCCATCGATACAATATCGATAGCATGTGCTACTGGTGTTTGGCTGCTATGTGCTACACTTGAAACAGTCGGATGGAGTGCTGTGTTTTTTAGGGTATTAATAGAACTGTGACGCTGCCATTGCTTCTTGAGTAGGGTGTATTTTGGACTGTTGTGATATATGCACATGTATGGTGTGGCAAAAATGTATTATATCTGTTGTTTGAAAAACAATATTACTTACCTTTCCAAAAAATATATATATATCGATAGCATGCATTAACATGTGTATTTGTATGAATTGTGAATGTGTAATGGGAGATGTGACTCTCTTGTGAATGGTCATGGAGCATCATGCATCATGTAGGTGTGTAGTTGAGTGTGGACTAACATGCATAATACCCGACCCTGTGAGAATGGAAGAGTGAATTGCATCATGTGCGGATTGTTGTAATGAATATGGATAGTAATGTATCCGGTAGATCTTTAGAACTAAATTATGTAGAGGTTAAAGTAGTATTAAATAGTGGTTAAGATCTGAATTACTTAGATGATAATTTTAGAACTGTTTAGATGTTGATAATGGATTATAGGTATCTTATGAACAGGATTTCATAGAAGTTAACCATATAACTGCATAAGTGGTAAGGGTTAAATCTTGAACATCATAACTCACCTATGCAGTATTCCATATATATATATATATATATATATATATATGTTGGCCTGTGCTTCTGAGTAAATACCCAGGTATTGCGGGTTTACTCATGAGCTTTTAAGCTCACCCTCGCTGACATATGTTTTTCAAGTTATGCTGCTTACTCTGATTGAATCATTGGCGGGATTTGGGTAGAAAGCTTCAACATGATAATTTGGATACTAAGATCCTGGTAAGGTGTATCTAAAATTTAGAATTTAGATTTTTATTATCTCATGTTATTCACTTGTTTGCCACCTCTTGTGGAAGGGGTGAGAATCTCAATACCGGATCCTAGCAGGGACCCCAATTGGGTATACCCTAGGATCAGGATGTGACACAGGCTGAGCAATTGAGTCGGTGGTGTGGCATTCCTGTAAAAGGCCCATTGTATCCAATCTTTGGTTGAGCCAATAGGATGGGTGTTAAGGAGACCACCAGTGGCTGCTGTGATAACCCCACGGTTGAGTGGACCCTAGGTTGATCAGGTGAAAAGGAGTCGCCACCATCCATCGAGTTTGGGTGCGAATGACGATCACCCATTAGTTTATTGATTTTTTACAAAATAGACCTAAATGTGAATTTTAGGGTGGTCTAACCAGATTTTCAGGTAAGGGGGTTTATTTGGGAGGAATGGGAAGGTGTTGGGCACCCATCCTCCCCCGGTTCAAAATTATTTGGCCAATTTAGAAAAAATCTATAATCGAACTAAAATGCTAAAAATCTAGAAATGCCTAAAATACTAAAAGAAAAATAGAAAAAGTGTCTTAAAGACAATATTAAAATCTAGAAACCTAAAAATTAAGAACACTATAAGAACTAACCTAATCTTTCCAAACTAATAACAAAAATATAAAGAAAATAAGTGGAAATTTAATAAAACAATTACTATTTAAAATTATCAAATGCAATAAAATGCACATTCATGAGATAATGGCCTAAAAACTCATCAAAATCCACCCAAATAGAAATTGCAATAAACATGGATTAATCATATTCATGAAAACATCATCCATAACAATTTACAGCAAGTCTCATATCCATGGTAATAAAATGATAAACATATGTATAAAAATGATTAAAAGAAAAAGAAAAATATACCTGTAGCAGCTGAAGATGTGTGTTCCTTTGTTTGAGTTCCTTGAGGCAGCTCGGCTTGAGAAATGGGAACAAAAGATGGAGAAAAAGCTTTATTTTTTTGTGTGTTCTGCCAAACAGGGTCTTAAGTCTAAAATTTCTGGTTTGGGGGAGTTTTCCGGTTTAGTTTGTTGGGTTTGGCTTGGTTTGGGTTTGATTGGATTGGTTTGGGTTTAGTTGGGATTTGGTTCAGGGGTCTTTTTGTTACTAGTCAGGTCTGTGGGGGAGGTTCTTGTTATTGTTTTTTCTGGTTTTGTTTTATACACGAGAAGACGGAGAAGATGAAACAGGGGGAAAGAAGGAGGAAAAGAGAATGGGAGAGATGGGGGGCCTGCTGAATTGGATCACCGGAGTTTGGATGCCGGACTGTGGTCGGATTGGGTAGTGTGTTGGGTTCAAGTGGAGGAGAAGAGGGTTACAGAGATGGGTTAACAGCGGTTGAGGACAAGTAGAGAAGAAGCTGCTGGTACCAAGCGAAGAAGAAGAAGGTGCTTGGACGGTTTTGCGATGGAGAATAAGAAGAAGAAGAAAAAGAAGAATAGGGAAATATAGCAAATGGAAAGAGAGAAAGATAGTGATTACCCAGAAATGGGGATTCGGGTTGGTCGCCGGGGATAGCGGGAACCGTCGGATGGTGCTATTGTCGCCGCCACCGGATGGGGATTCGAGGAGAAGAGCTTAAGGGTTAGGAATTTCTCTTGAGAGAAGAAGATGAACAGCGCCAGAGAAATATCAAATGGGGGGGGGGGGGGGAGCCTGCTTCTTTTCTCTTTCCTTTCTCCCTTTGGGTCGGTCCCTTGCTTTCTTGTATAGAAGAGTAGGGAAAGAGAGAGAAAAAGGAAAAAAGAAAGGTTGCAAAAACAAGGAAAGAGAGGAAGGAGAAAGGAGAGGGAATGGAAAGAAAGATGGGAAAAGGAAGGAGAGAGAATAGAAGGAAAGGGAAGAGAGAAAGGAAGGATGGAGAGAGAATAGAAAGACAGATGGGAAAGGGAGGAGGGAGAGAGCACCCGGGGTGCACTTTCCAAATATTTTTTGTTATTTCTTTCTTTTTTATTTTTTATTTTTTTGGGTTTGTGATTTGCCATGTGGCAATTTCTAAAAAATTATTTCCTTAAATATTCTTCCCATTATTTTATTTCAATTCTCCCCTAAAATAATTTTTTATTATTATTTCTTCCCCTTATATTTTTTCGTCCTTTTTTGATAGTTTAGAAATACCAAAAATACCCCTTCAACTCCCGAACTCGGATTTTCACAAAATTATAGTCATTTCGAAGGTGTTTCGATGAGGAATCCAAATTTGCCCGAACAACCGGATTAGGGGCAAAACTGTCATTTTTCTGAAGAACTTCAAATTAGCTCAAGATTATACTCATTGAAGAGCATTTTGGCTCAGGAATTCAAATTTGAGGTTGAAAATGGATTTAGGACTTGAATGAATCAAGTGGGGTCTACCAGGGGTATTTTGGTCATTTTCAAAGATTTTCAAGGAATTTGAGCAATGATAGAAGGGATTTAATGACGATTGGGGAATTGACATTTTCTCAAACCGAGCCTTCCGGGAGCTGTAAAACATAGAGAATTGCACTTCAGTGCAAATTGGGGTGTCTATAGCTGCGAAACATACCGCTCACACAAACAAACATTCAAAAAATAGATGAACCTGGGATTCCAAATTAGATTTACAGATACAATAGTTTTCATGTTCCTTACCAAGTCGATGGTGGAAGAGATCACTAGTTGGAAGTCCATTGGGCACACTTTTTCTGATAAACATCCTGATCTTTTGTGAACAGGGCAGATGCCAAATATCTAACCAAAATTTACCTGGCTCAAAAACAGGAGTTCTATGGTGAATGATATTATATGCTGTCACATCCCAAACCTAGAGTACTCACTTGGAGACCCTAAAGATTTGCAAATGCAACTCTCACCCCATATCCACATGGGAGTGGCTAACCAATATAGAACAAATCATATATATATACATATATAATACTTAATAAGCATTATAAAACATAGCATAGCGGAAGTAAAATAATCAATCCAAAAGTTTCATGTACTTCAATCAAATTTTCCGACTAA
Organism: Pachysandra terminalis; assembly: GCA_031762675.1. NCBI lineage: Eukaryota > Viridiplantae > Streptophyta > Magnoliopsida > Buxales > Buxaceae > Pachysandra > Pachysandra terminalis. The sequence continues at coordinate 6,111 of JAUPMG010192492.1, forward strand.
GGTCTTAAATCAAATAGAAATAAATAGTATTATGTCACACCCCAAAATTCGCGACATGGATTTCTACGATCTCGCACGGATCTCAAGGTGCAACCGCAACGAATCCAACATATGGACCCAACCTGACTGAATCGAGCCCAAACTAGAGTATCTAATGCGGAAGCCAATAATAAGATAAACCAAATCACATAACCACTCATGGATTCAATCAATAATTGTAATAAAACATAAATAATTTAGTTCTCATACAATATTCCTCAACCATTATAATATAATTCAATATAACAATTGTATCACAAGTTCTCAACATGTAATGAAAATAAAACTTTATTGAATCCCCTCTCTCCATCAGTTTACCTCAGCCTGTAAACATACAACACACTAAACTGCGCAAGCTATGAGGCTCAGTAAGTACGCATGATACACATGTAAATAATGTCAACCGACATATCATCATAGTATATCACATATAATGTCACACCCATACTAAAGGAAATGCAATGATAATGATGTCATGCCATGAGTTCAATGCACACAGTCATATGCCCTAATATGACATGATGGAATGCAAGCAATGTAACAAATAATGAACCTATATCTTATGCACGGTCAGTAGCCTGTTTTCGTGTTAAGCTTTACCACACGGTGACTCCTTCACATCGTAAAGTCTCACCTCACAATGTCTCCTCTTTCACTTCAGGGGAGTGTTGCCCCAGGAATTGTACATGTCCCTCTAACTATTTTCAAAGAATCTAAACCCCGAGAAGATAGTGTAACACCTTTAAAAAATTCTTTTTTTTAAAGTGATTGAATTTCGATTGGGTGCATTGCATTAGAACTTTGTATGATCACACACCATAGCATAATCTATCGTTTGGGGACTAATTAATTAACATTGGGCCTAATTAATTAGCCCTGGGTTTAATTTATAGGAATTGGGTTTAAGTAATTAATTGTGGACTTTAGTTAATTAAGATTTTTTTGTGCATTTTAGGTATTTAAGAGATTTTAATAATTTGTTTCTATCTGGCATATTTTAGGTTATACATATTAGGTATGTTTAAATAGTGATATTTTAAGATTATTTTTCTATTATATCAATTTTTTAGTAACTTTCTAGATTTATTAGGGTTTTATAGATTTTACCAAATAAAATTGAACTGGATAACTGGTTGAACCAAGCGAGAGTGGTTTCCTAACACCTTCCCACTCTCTTAACCAAACCACCTAACCAGACTCTAGTTAGATCGTTGCTCAATTTAATTTGTAGTCTATTTTAATATTAATGTATAAATCATAGGTGGTCTCACAACTTTAATCCAATAGGTGGTGGCGACTCCATTTTAACTCGAACGACCTAGTGTCCATCCGATTCAACTGATGACTCTATTGGGGAGTTGCGGGTTTAAACCATGGTTAATCTTTATTTAGCCAATTTAGATTTTTTTAGGATGCTATTTTTCATTTTATTTTCTCTTTATTAGATTTTTGAATTTATCATGATATATGGTTTGAGCAGTTCATTTATATGGCATGCTTTTATTGGTTGGATTTCATATCGTGCCTTGGTTTATTTTCACTAACATTGTCGTGCTTGATATGGTTCGATTTGAACCTATATGATGGCTCAATTTATTTTATTATGTGGTTTGATTGAATGGCTTGTGGTGGATGGTTGAACCCATGGAGATATGAAATTTGACTTGGTGTGATTTATTCATTAAATTATGTGGTTTGGCATGCTGCCTATACACACATGCATAGGTCATTTGCATAAACCACCCCCTAATGCAGTGAAATAAATCCGAGTAACAACCAGTGATGAATAGGCAGCATTTGAGTCCAATCAGCCTGTGTAATGTATCTTATAAGATCATTGCAAAAGTGTTGGCAAATCTTTTAAAGGTCATTCTCCCTAAACTAGTTGGCCCCTTTCAAAGTGCTTTTGTTTCTAACAGATCAATTCATGATAATGCACTTCTAGCACAGGAGGTAATATACGCCATTAATAATAGAAAGAAAAGCAAGGGAACTCTCATGGCGATCAAATTATACCTTAGCCGTGCATATGACATAATTGAATGGAGTTTTCTCAAAGATTCTCTACTCAAACTGGGATTCAATGACTTTTTCGTAGAAGAATCTTGTTCTTCATTTCTACAACAACTTGCTCTTTATTGCTTAGTGGAGCACCATACGGACTCTTTCAACCATCTCGCGGCCTTCGGCAAGGTGATCCCATGTCTCCCCTACTATTTATCATTGTAGTGAAGATGTTATCACGAAAACTAAAAGCGGCCCAAAGGGAGAACAGATTCAAAGGTCTAAAGTTGGGAAGGTATATATTGTGACCCTACGAGTCACTTAATGTTTGCTGACAACCTACTGGTGTTTGGAAAAGCAACTCATGAGAATTGTCAAAACCTATTAGAAAAACTAAATGAGTTTCATATGATGTCTGGACAAGTGATAAACAACTCCAAATCAAGCTTTCTTTGTAGTCCTAAGCAAAGAGCAATCCTTAATCACCAACTTGCAGATATGATGGGTATCCTATGCACAACATGTTGAATAAATATCTGGGAATTCCTCTTGTTTCTCATAAACCTCGACACGGGAATTAGAGGAGATGGCATCACGAGTTCAAGCAGAACTTCAAGGTTGGAAATCCAGACTCCTATCCTTTGCAGGTCAAACGGTACTTGTTAATTTCGTATTATCTTCAATCCCAAACCACCTAATGGCTTGCCTCAACCTTCCTCAATGTAACTTTAGTCAACTGGATAGAATGATAAGAAATTTCCTTTGGGAGCATGAGGACTCAAGGTGTAAGATGCACCATGTAGGTTGGGAACAAGTTTGCACTCCAAGAAGCATGACTGAATACCAAAAGGTTTGATTTGCAAACTACAACATTCATGGCTAAAAGAGCATAGCGTATGCTTTCCGATATTGAATCACTATAGGCCAAGCAAATGAACCAAAGATTACTTCCACCAAACCAAGTTCCTTGAAGTGCAAGAGCGAAATTCGGACTCATGGGGGTGGAAGAATATTCTTAGAGCACAAAATCTTATTCGTCAAGGAATGTGCTGGAAAGTAGGCAATGGGAGCCTTATCAACTTGTATACACAACCTTGGATTCTGACTGGCTTAATCTTGCCGCCATTAAATAACTAAGGACCTGATGGAGCAGTCCTGATTGATCCACAAACCAGAAGATGTTTTCCATCTCTGGCCACCTGACATGGCAAAAACAATCCTAGCCATTCCTCTTGGTTGAACCTCCTTGAATGGTAAACTCATTTGTCAAAAGGAATTTTTTCTATTAATTCATCTTACCACCTGGGTTTCTCAATATTGGCATCCTCTCCACCAAATCCCTCTCCAATGTGAAACGTAGTACGACACCTTAATAGCTCTGAGAAGTATTAAAAAAAATAATGTGGAAAGTTTTACTTGATAGGATCCCCGCCAGAGATTTCTTAGCCAAAAGATATTTGAACATCGACAATGTCTACCCTTTGTGTTCTGAAGCAGAGGAAGCGACTACTCATCACCTAAAGGATTGACATTGGTCGCGTGGAATTGGGTCCGGTTTACCAATCTCAGTGAGACTGGACGCAAGTAACGACTCCATTAGTGATTGACTAAAGGGGATGTCTAGTAGCCTTAGCAAGAGCCAAAAGACCAATCTGGATTGTCGCTCTCTAATGGCCATATCATTGTGGTTTATCTGGATTGTAATGAATGAAGCTATTTTCAAGGCATCCAATCCCTCCCATTTCACAACCATTACAACAATACAGTGTTGGAGTTTGATTTTAAATTCAAATGCTATTTCATTGAAAATGGTTTCTTTGATTTAAATTCAAAACGTTTTGTGTTTAATGCAATAAGAGTTTTGGGGGTTATTGATGTTTTACATTAAGTTTGAGCAGTTTTAGTTTTTGGATTTAAGGAGGATGTTTTGAAGCTTTTCGTGTCTAGCCATTTTGGACCATTAAGGCCCAAACGGCTAGCTCTTTTGTGGCCCATATAAGGAGGACCACTCCTCC
>JAUPMG010192503.1:0-10167 GCA_031762675.1 Pachysandra terminalis
ATGGGTAGTGATGAATGATACATGGGAAGACTCAATTTATAGGAAAAATAGATGAAATTTTGGAGGGAGAAAATAGAAGGAAAAATTTTTGGAGGGAAAAAATATAGGGAAAGAGTTTTGGAGGGAAAAAAGAGAGGGATAACAATTTTGGAGGGAAAAAAGTAGATGAGATAAAATTTTGAAGAAATAATTCAATAAAACGAACTTGAGGGATGAAAATGAAATTTTTAAAAAGATTTGAGTCAAAATATAGGGAGATGCATTGGAGAGAATCTCCCTAAATTTGACTTTTGAACCAAACTTATCCCTAAAATAGGAAAAATTATAGGGAAACGATTGGAGATGCTCTAAGCAAGCATTCTCTCTCCCTCTCTCTATATTTGATATTAAAATGATTCCTATGTCCATATAAGTGAAGGAAATTGCAACTCTTTTCGTTTTATAGCCTTGGCTTTAGCTAACTAGGTCTGATTGCGGCATCGGATTAATCTGTTCTTTATAGCCGTTCTTAGTCATCAGTTTTTTTTTTATAGAAAGCTTCCTCTCAGCTATGGATTTTTCAAAATAAACTCTTTGGTTGATTATTGTTGTGCCAACCATTGGTTAGTACATCTTACTTAAATCATGATTTAATACTATGACAATCATACGTTATTCAAAATATAAGTAAAGTTTTTCAGCATAGCTATTAGCCACTTCTCAGTAGTAGCCTTGAAACGTGTACCCCATGAAATTTGTGGATCCTAGAACACTGCATGCATATGAAGATACCAAGATCCACGCTATCCCTTCTTATGAATCTCTACATAACAAAAAAATCACTATTCTGAATCACTAAAACAAACACAAAAACAAATTAACATACGTCTTTGAATTATAGGAAATTTCCCAACGATTTAACATTGGTATGATTTTTTGTTAATATTTATTATATCTTCATGTTGTTTCTTCTGCATCACATATACTATTCAAATAGCTTCCAGATACCTACTTGTTTTTGCTGTCAGCACATTCTCCGATCATTTCGACACCGTACCATCATGCCAAATTGATGGGATTCATGTTTTCCTAACATCAAGGTATTTTCTCAGTCTTTTCATTCTCTTTTTATCAAGAAGAAAATTTTCTATGTTTGAATCATCTTGATAGAGACATTACCACCCAAATCAACTGTTAACGATTAGATTCTCCAATATTAAGGTATGTTTCTCAGATCCTTTGCCTCTCAATATATTGAGTTCAAATCGTTTGCAGCAATTTTTAATTTAAATTTCTTTAATCATTGATATAATATTTTTTTCTTTTTTGCTGGCGTATGTTTGTCTATATATATATATTTTTTTTTGTGTTTAGTCAAATTAGTTTCTTTTCATCGTAATTGTGTGTCTTTGTAGCACAGAGTCCTAGCCAAACATTTCTTAAACCTTTTTGCACAACTTTCAACATTCATTCTTTACTTTTATTAATTTCTACTTTCATTCTTTATTCATTCCTCTCGACTCGCAATCTATCCTTTCATAACTCTCATTCCTCCCACTCTGTTTTCACATCTTCTTAGAACTTGCTACTACCTGATGAGACTAGCTACAACTGTGTATGAATTGGATGGATAAAGACATCAATGGGTGTAATATACAACTAAGCGGTAACTTTCATTCTTTCACCTGTACCTCTTTTTTTCCTTTCAATATTGATTGTTTTATTGGTTTTTTGTTCTATATTTTTCAAGCTAAGCATAAACAATCTTTCTGTACCGGGAGGTCCTGTGTACTAGATTCCCTAGAGTAAAATTCATAGACAACCTTATATTTCAAATTCCAATGATAGAAATTTTTAAATGACAAGGTAACCCTTTAAAAGATTTTTTTTTTTCAATTGCTTCTAGATTATGTATAGATAATGTTAATGTCAAAATCCAAAGAAATCCATAATGTTAAGCAACTTTTCTCCCTATTATTATTTTCTTATTCTTTGTCTATATATTTTTTCTTACTTTGATTTCTCTATTATTTCATGATTGGGGATTAAAAAGGACAGAGTTTCTCCTCTTCTACTTTCATGATTTTCGTTTCTTTCTGTTGATTCTCTTCGGCAAGTTTAGTTAAGTTTCTTTTATTATGGAGATGGACTTGAGTTTCATTTATGATGGATATGGACTTGAGAAGATTGATGATGTGAAAGTTTATTGAATCCTTGACAAATTATTTTTGTTAGATTCTTTCATATTTTTATTATAAGATCACTTCAACAAAGTCCTATGAAGACTCAACAAAGAACCAATTTTTTTTTGTTAAATTATATATTATCACATCATATATTTTCATCTAAAGTGAAAGGAAAGAGGTAAGACCACTTTAAGGTTAATATAAATTAAGTGATGGGATTTTTTTTTACCCAATTAAGTTGCATGTTATTATAGTGTCATTGCAAATATATATTTGAATCTACTCTTACCGGCCCATCCTTTAACTCTTACATTTTTTTTCTTCTAATAGCATCATATTTTGAGATTGATCTTGTGTTTAAATGGTTGGATATATAATTTGGATCCTCTCTCGCTCTCTAATCTCAATCTTTGATATTTATTATATAATTACTTTTGTTATTCTGATGAACTCCATTGTTTCTCCCAAGTGTCATGTATACCTTATATTCATGGATGGGGTTGGCATATCTCCTAAATCATTATTAAAGGTAATTAATATAAATTTAATATTAAAATCATAATCGTTTACATGGATTATTTAGTAGAATCAAAATAATTTTCAATTTTATATAATATCTTCTATTTGGATTTGACTGGTCTTTTGTTTACTTAATTATTACTCGCTTTGGTATTGGTTTGACCACTAAACTAAATTGAACCGGCTGAATTACACACCTAGCCCCTCCCATGTATATTGACCCAATAATAGCTCCCTTCAAAATCTTTTATGAAGCAAATGGTTCAATTTTGTATCGGAGCTAGTGATTGAGGCAATTGGGCACTTTAACCTCATTAAGGGAGAGGTGACTGATAGTTGCTTGTCATCTTATTGTCAATAGCCTAAATATAATTTATGGTTATTGCTTAATTGTGTAACTAAATAAGTTGAAAATATAAAAAAGTTTGTGTCCATGAAGCTCTAATATTTTCCACTCAATTGAATTATGGAAAAGACAATTTCTATTATTACTTTTTTTTTTTTTTTTTTATAGAAAATATGTGACTATACTACTCTTATATTGCTAGATCGTATAATATATAATAGAATTATCTGATTACTATTGCAATGATATAATGGTATTATAGAATAATATGTAACAAATCAAATATATATATACACACCTTAGAAACCAAGCACCTTAAAAGTAAGTGAGGGTATCTTGCTGTTTGACTAGGTAGAATTCAATTTAATAAATGTTCCACTCTGTTATTATATAAATTAATTCTAATAATATCGTTTACATTAGTCTTTTAAAAAATTTGCTATACTTGTACTTTTCATTTCTACTATTTGGTATTACAATTATTTGTTTTTCAAGAAAACTGTTTAACTACTCATTTTTTATTGTATCTCGTGTATCGCACGGGTATTCTGCTAGATAAATGTAAGTCTTGGAAACCAAATTGTTGTCATGACAAATAGATAAATAATGTTAATATAATAAAAGTAAACACTTATACAAATATATTAATGTAGTAAGTATTGGGTACTCGTTAAAAAGGGTATTCATGGGTTTTGTTATGGGACTAAAGGTGTCAATAATCCCAAACCCGGAACCGTTTCAAATTATATATATGTTCGGTTTTGGGACTTGTACCCGGTCCGTTGACATCCCTACATTTAATACATCTCCATCTTGCGCATAGCTTTAATTTGTCATATTCCTCTTATAACGGCACCTATACCTCAGCGAATTCTTTTCGACTTTATAAACTCTTGAGCATCTATAATATAATAGAGACGATTGAAGCTTTTATTTTAATTTATTTTTTAGTTGAAACTTATAGAGATGAATCATGGGTGTAAGAAGTAAGAACCTCCGGCGGTTCTTTTTTTCTTTTCTTTAGAGAGAGATATTGTTGTTGTATCAATTTTCACATATCAAAAAGGGCCACTACTTATGGGAAAGAAAAATCAAGAGAATAGAAAGGTTCGACTACAAAACCTTCCTTCTTGAAAGGATAAAGAAAGCCAAACGGATAAAATAGTAATAAATTGGATGCAAGGGGACATTGAAATTGAAAGGAAGTAGCTAGAAAGATAAATAAGTTATTTCATTGATGATTATTCATCACCAAATATTACACATAAGACATACCACCATCAGCCTTCTTAACTTCCTTCGTATACTTCAAATTTGAAATTCAAACATAAGAGCTTAGAATAGCAACAAGTTCGAGGCTACAGTTTTTCTAAGGATGGAGGAGGGTGGGTTAGTTGGAAGATCATCATCATTATATCATAATTGTTTGTGTTTTTTATGCAATTTTCCGAGCTCTGACACCTCACAATGGATAACGTTAGGCAAGTCTTTACCGATGCTCAAACTGCAGCAAGTTTTATTAGCTCTTAGTCATCATTTTGGTGCTATAATATATTGTATTCTAATCTAAAGTTTTCATCTTTTAAGACATTATATCTATAGAGTGGTTTTTCTAATTTTTAGAAGCAAAAGTATTGCTTTGTGTTGACTTTGTATATATTTACAATTTACACAGATGTACGATACTTCTATTGGCATAGCGAGATAACATTTCTAACTATTTGTATAATATACTTTTGCTGGCTTGGATTTTTAGCATAAATAATATAGTGTATGGTGGGTATAAATAATAATAGTGTACACTAAAATATTGCATCCAATTTTTCATACTCACAAGTTCGCACGTTTTATGAAAAGCCATCATTTGAAATTTTTGAAAGAAATAGGGTTTCGGGAAACAATGTCGCTGTTTTGATTGGTGTTTAGAGTAAAGAGATGTGTGTATTAGGAGAAGAAGATAAGAGATATGCTATGAAGGCTTTAGTGTATTCCATGAAACAACACATCATCCAGAACTACTACAAAGCTACCACTGTTTGAAAACCAAAACGTTGTCATTGTAATTTTTTTTTAATTTTATTTCTTCTTAGTCTTCTTTGTCTTTATGCTTGCTTTAATACCTTTTTCTCTTTTGACGATAAGAGCAATATAGAGAACAATTGTATTTGTAGTTTAGATAAGAGCATTTATATGACAGCTCTAGATGTGTTATTTATTAAAATATGAATTTTTATTGGAAATAAAAATTAAAATTTACACTTATGAAATTAAAAATATATATTTTTAATTATTTTAATAATATTATGTATTAAAATTACTAAATTATGGAGAACATAAGAAAAATGACATTCATTTATAAATTACTTAAACCTTCTAAATAAATTAAAATTTATTATAAATATAAATTTATCACGTGCAATATTACTAGGGGAACTAACGGTGAAATTAAAAAGTATTGAAGGATAAAATAGGAACTAAAATGTGAAGAATAATATTGTAATTTAAAAAAAGTTTCGCCTACATAAGTGACTTGGCATGGCGTTGTCGCACAAAAGTTGTCTTTCATTTTATTAGATTTTTCCATGCGAGGCAGTTGTTTTCCAAGGAAATTAGATGAGTCATATTCAATTTGCCTAATATGCTAAGAAAATCTAATTAGTTAGATAAAAAAGAAGTAATATTATTTAAATCCCATGAATGAGTAATTTTACATTTCAACCTATGTACATTTGGTTGGATGCTTAATCAATTATTAATTGGTTCTTAAAAATAACTATGGACCACAAACTTAAGGTTTCGTTTCAATAAAAAACATTACTTCTTACTAATCCAATTTAATCTCTTAAAGTTATATTGCATTAGGCATATGCAACTTGGATACATTTTGGATGGAATAATGTGCAAATCTAATTAATTGGATAAATGGCTATTAAAATTTGTAACAACAAAAAGGAAAAAAAATATGTTCAGTTGTTTATAATGTTTTCCGATTGAGTAGGTTTAACCATAGGCAGTGTTATAAAAATAGTGTGTTGCATTGTTATGATAAGGGTGAGTCATGCAACATTAGTGAAGGCCTATGGCAAATATTTTCATATTTGTAATAGATGTTGTTGCATGTGAATAGTCAATTATGTATTTTAATCATTATTACAAACTTTTCTCTTCGCTCCCACACTCATGAGTTTCCTCTTTAAGCATGTTGTTTTAAATATTTATAAGTCTCAAGTCTTTAATCTTTCAAATAATTTTTAGGACTTATACACAAGTCTACCATTTGAGTATATATATATATATTAATTATACATCATTACAAATTCTAACTATACAACATTTGTACTGCTATACCCAAGTTCAAAATATATAGTCAATCTCAAAATATCTGTCCAGAATCACATATGGTCAATCCCAATACAATCCCCAATTACAGTCAAAATCTCCAAACTTGATGCCTAAAAGTTCTGGCAAGTTAGAGACCCAAAAAAAAATAGTAAGGCCAGAATATCATCGATCAATTTGTGAATAGGTGAAACCTTTCCTTCAAAAGTCTTGTCATTCCTCTCACACCAAATCGACCATGTAAACGCCGCTGGATAGAGATTCCATAAAATTTCACTTCTCCTCGAATCTCCATTCTTATTTTTCTAGCCCAAATCCTTAACTCCTATTTTAGACCACATTGTATAACCCGCTTCTCTTCAAACCTGTTGATGAAGTGATTCCAAATATTCCAAGAAAACTCACAATGAAGAAATAGGTGAGTAGCTGTTTCCTCCTCCTACATACGTAACTAACATCTAGAAGGTTAAAGGCAACTTCTCATTTTCAGATTGTCCATAGTGAGGACCTTCTTAGCAAGAACAGTACACAAGAAGAAAGAAACTTTGGGTGGACTGCTGGAATACCAAATTAAACTCCAAGGTTCCTCCCTCCCACACTCCTCCTTCAAAGAATGAAACATGGAACTCACTAAAAAGGTCCCATCTCCCTCTCACTCATATTCATTTTTGAGATTGTACTAAAAAAAAATATTGTATGAAAAGTTGAAATTCTTTGTGTCCTATATATATGAGAAGATCGGGCAGAAATCTTATTATATCCAATTCCTAGAAAGGTATTGTGAGGAATATAGAATCTACAGTCTCAACAACCACACACTTTAAACATATTGTTTTAAATAAATATATGTAACTCCATCTTGTCATGTTTGAAAATATTAATCTACAGCAGGGCTATCAATGGGACGGGCTCAAATCCAAATTCAACCCGTATTCGATCTAAAAATATCAAATATGAATTCAAAAGTTTGAATCTAAATTGATTCGAAATCAAATATAGATCCTGCAATTTGGATCCAAATTAGCATATGGATTCCCCAATATTAGGTCCGAATATCAGATTTTAGAATCCTTTGAAAACATTTAATTAAAGTTTTTTTGTTCGAAAAATATTTATTAATTATAACTATTTTATGATTTAAACTTTCAAATGGAGGAAATGGGGTTTTGTTGGGCTTTAAGACAAAACTTGGTCCCAGCTCAATTTGGCATACATTCGATGTAACATTATTTATAGTTAAATGAAGCACATGTGGTAAACAAATCAGTTTGTTTAAATATTATAGTTTAGAATCAATTCAGTAGTTTCTAACTCAAATCAAGTGTTGCTGCTTGGATTCATTCTATTAGTTTGCCGAAAAAAGCTCTAGTAGAATTCTAAGTAAAATGGTGACAGATAAATCTTCATGTTCAATAGAATTAATAATTTATAGGGTTATCTCCAATAAAAAAATATTATAAAATGTATTCAATAAGGAATTAGCTAAAGTGGGTTTCCCAATATATCGGAGGACTTTTTCTTAAGTTGATCTCAAGGAACCTACAAGTGTCTAGGAGGAGCAATGAATGATTCGACCACATCGTTATTAAATACTTCTTAATCATAAATATGTTTTTGACATTAATTTAAAATATTTTATGGATTTATAACTTGAATAAAAATAAGATAAAAGATTTTTTTTAATTTTTATTTATATTGACAGAATTTATGCTCGATTTGACTTATTTTTACAAATACATATTTTTTATTTTAGATGCACATGAATATGTACTTCCTTTAAACTGTCACACGTCAACACGTGCAACGCCCGTGCAATCCACTAGTACAATTAAAGAAAAAATAGAGAAAAAAAAAAATCCAAAATATCTGGTTCAATCCGGTTCATACCTGATCTTTTTAATCAATTCACACCCGGTGTGAATTTGTAATGGGAATTTTGAAATTAATTGAAAGTAAATCGGGACCGTTTATTAGGTAGACCACCAAGTCTGAGAAAGACCACAATCTAGATTAAAATTACAGGGAAATAAGAGGTTCCTTTCTATAGTAATCGAAATCTCCTCACCATTGAACAGAAAAACCAACTGTAAAGGACTTTTGACTTGTATTTAAACAACCTAATGGCTCTTTCAATTTTTTCCATTGAAAGGAAGCCAGACTGAACATGTCTTTCTATACACATCATGACATACTCATATATCAACTTCTTTTTGACCGTATTCAACCTTTAATCTGACTCACGACGTAAAATAAACCGACCACGGGGATCACACTAGGGCTTGACTGAATGATCATTTCTATTCTGTAATCAGCATTGTAACTTCATTCACAGCCTCTGGAATCTGCAACAACAAGAAAAAAAAAAAAAAAAAAGGCAAAATGGCATAAATCCCAGTCAGCCAACACTCTTGGATAGTGCTGCTACGAGAGAAAAATCACTTTCTCCTGGTTGGTTGAAGAACGAAAGGGAAGGGTAGAGAAAATAAGTTCAAAAAAAAATTCACTTTGGAGATCAAAACCTTTCTCCGAAAAAATATAGACTTTAGAAGAAAAGAAAAGAAAGACTATGAGTACTAATCTCCAATACTCTAATCTAACCATGACATCTCGTGTATTTCCTTGGTAGTCAACCAACCTCATCAGAATATATGAATACTCACCGGAAAGTTGTCAGAGGTCGCCGGAATTTGATTTTCTTTCCTCTGTATATTTCATCTTAACCATACGCTTAAAAAGAAACACTAATCATTTTTTTTTTCTTTTCTTTTAAAATCCAAGGTTCCAAAAAGCACACCGGTGTCTATGGTACTACAAAAGACTAAGTAAAGAAACAAATGCCACTGGTTTTTAGTTTCAACAGCTTCTGCATTAAATAAATAGAGGAGCATAAAACGTATTCTTGCAGACACATCGGATGGTAAGTTGTAACTGTTTATCCTTTCCAATTGTAAATGCTATAAATAAATCCATGAGATGTGGTAGGAATGATCATAATAGTTCTCTTACTTTCATCAACCTTTTACTATAACTACAAATTAAAGCACTATGGAAGAACAATGATACACATTTATATCATTGGCTGCCAATTAATTAATGTGTATCTGTCCATAAAATTCCAACGAAACAAATACAAATTCAAACACCAGAGGATTAGATTCAACTATACCACTGAAGCCAAATCGGTTACACGAAACATATCCAGATGAAATTTTAAATGACAATGGTTAATAGGTACATACACTTTGAGAAGAGAATATGAACAAATTATCTACGGTAAATTGTTCATTGATATCAGGAATCTAAGGTATACATTTAAATAAAAAAATACAGAATTAAAGAGTATCATACAGAATTGTCCTTTAGTTTTCTATTACCTTTAATGTCCAAATTGAAAATAATGTTCCAGGAATGAATGTTAGTAGCTCCTCAAGCAATTTAATTGAAAGATGGAGGGGGTATATTTTCCTAGTTTCTAAAAGAGGATATTGCACACTGCTCTTGTCCTTCCTTAATTTACCAAAAGAAGATTTGTCAACTAGCTCAATCAGTTCCTCACATCAACCCTTCTTCCCAATGGTCTGAAACCCGGACATGAACAAACAGTAAGGCGACTGACTTGGAGACTGACAGCTATACCAGGGTTGGGTTGATTCTTGGGCCAAAATGAGCTATCAACACAAGTGATCCATCATGAACATAGTGACCTGATGTGAACTGGAAGACCTGGATGGTTTTCATCAAATCACTTGGGTCACTAACATTCTTGAAATAAAAGGGGGGGGGGGGGGGGGGAGAATA
>JAUPMG010192514.1:0-10167 GCA_031762675.1 Pachysandra terminalis
AAATCAATAATAAATCAAAATGCCTAAAATACCAAGAAGACTATGTGAAATTAACCTAATCTTTCTAAATTAATAACCGAAAAATAAAGAGAAGATTGATAACAAAATTATTGAATGCACAAAATGGAAAGATGCACATAAACATTCATCAATATCCACTCAAATAAAGACCATTACAACCATGAATTAATAGAATTCATCAAAAAACAGATTCTATAATATGCTTTCAATTCTCATCATGATAAAATGATAAAAAAAAAAATGAAATTAAAAAACCTGTAAAATACTTGTAGCAATCAAATTCTCAGTTGTGCCGGCCTTGAGCTCCTCCAGTAGAGCTCGGCTTGAGATTGCAGCAATTACTTCTGAATCGGGCCAAACAGGGCATTAGGGTGGTTCAGAATTTCTGTTTTTTTTGGGTTGGGCCCTTTGGGTTGGTTGGTTTTGGGTTTGGGTTTGGTTCTTTTGGTTTTGGGTTTACTGTTTTTGTACAGGGGTTGTTTGATTTTCTGGTTTACTATCTTTGTACAGAGGAAGAAGGAGAAGAAGAATAGGAAGAGAGGAGAGAGAGAGAGAGAGAGAGAGAGAGTGTTTGATCCAAAAAAAAAAAGTAGAGGGAGTGGAAGATGGAAGAGAGGAAGTGAGAAGATGAGAGGGAGAGTGGTGGCCGGAGATGAGGGGGCGGAGAACAGAGAGGAAGAGAGGAGAGAAAACAGGGGGATTCGGCGGTTCTTGCAGGTGGTGGTGGCTGATTTGCAGGGCAGCACGTTGCAGGGTAGGGGCAACAGGTGGTGGTGCAGGTAAATTGGGCGGCTGGGCAGCAGGTTGCAGGGGCGCGGACCGCAGCAAGGGCAGCAGGGGGTGCGGCAAGGGGCACAGGGCAGCAGGTGGTAGGGGGTGCGGCTGTGCGGACTGGTGGTGCGGTTGTTGTGGTGCAGGCGGATGGGCAGGGGTGAGGGCGCACCAGGGGGTGCGGCTGGTGTGCTGCTGGGCAGCAGGGGTACCGTGGCCGGAGCAAGGGAAAAGAAAGGCGATGGGCTTGGAGGTGGTGGTTGTAGGGGTTGGTCGGAATGAGGAAGAAGAGGTTACAGTGGTGGACGGGTTTGGCCGGATTCGCAGGGGTTGCCGGAGAAATAGGATGGAGAAGGTGAGCTGTAGAGGCTTGGAAGAAGAAGAAGAAAATGAAAAAGAAGAAAAAATGAAGAAGGGGTTTGCCGATTCTTCAGTCGGGTAGAACAGGGGATTGAAAGATGTTGGGCGGTGGTTGCTATTGGAGTTGGATTGAGGATGAAAATTCAGGTAAGGTTTCTGGGTTATTTGGAATATTGCAGAGGAGAAGGTGAAGGATGGGGGGTGTTTGGTAATTCTAATGGAGGTTGGGTTTGCAGGTGATGGTTATTTAATGGGGATATGGGTGTGTTAATGGAGAAGAAGAGGAAGAAGAATGGGAATGAAAGAGAAACGGTATTAGAGGAGAAAATTACCGATTGAGACTTGCTGAGATTTGTGCTCGGTGTTGCCGAAGTTTACGTCGGAGAATAGGACCGTCGCCGGAGTTCGCCGGAGAAGAAAAAGGAGTTGGGGATTCTGTGGGGTTTTTGCCTTGGGGAAGAAGAGTCTCCCTTTAGGGTTTGGGGAAAAAGAATATTTATAGTGGAAAAGAGGAAAAGGGCAAAAGGGTAAATGCCTAATTTGGGGGGTTTTGAAAGAATCAAAATTTTTGGGGTTTTTGTGAAAAATAAGGATCTTTTCGGTTAGGATAATCTTTTTGGAGGTTAGGATATTTTGCACACACGTGGTGAGCCACCTCACCCAAAATTATCATGTGGCAAATAAAATTATAAAATTTTCAAAATACCCTTTTAACCCCCGAACTCGGATTTCAATGATTTTACCTTCATTTCGAAGCTTCTGACGTGAGGAATCCAAATTTGATGTCGGAAAAATATTTCGGCCTTCAGATTTGACTGTTTGGCCCGAATGACCGAATTAGGGGCAAAAATGTCATTTTTCCAATGAAATCTAAATTAGCTCACGATTATACTCATCGGAGAGCATTTTGACCCAGGAATTCAAATTTGAGGCTGAAACCGGATTTATGACTGGTGTGAATCATGTGGGGGCTAGCAGGGGTATTTTGGTCCTTTTACCAGAATTTGAGATTTTTGAGGAATTTGAGCAAAGGATGATGTGGGATTCAAAAGATGATTGAGAGGTTGCCGATTCTCAAGCCAAGCCTTCCAGGAGTTGCAAAAACAGAGAAACTGCACATCGGTGCAAATTGGGGTGTCTACAGGTAGAAATATCAACAACTTTTAATCTACTGAACCATATCCTAGGTCCTCGTGATTTATTCTTGCACCCTTTCGTGATGTTATAATCTCCTTCAATGATGTATTTGGAAAGGCAAAGATTGTTCACTCCAAAGCAACACGTAGGTTTTGGCTCCGAATCACTAGAACCCAAAGGCATGTAGCAAGTGGAACCTCCATGTTCTCTAATAATAACTAAACCCAATGGGCTAGGATTATCCAGTGAACAACCTTCAGTGTTGATCTTCAACTAATTTGGAGGAGGTGACCTTCACTAAATCTTTGATGTCGCCAAAATATCAGCGAATTTTTCGGTGATAAATTCACTTGTCAAATTTTTTTGGGAGGGAGGAAGAGAGGGAGTTGCAACGTATTCTTCTTCTTTTGCCCTTGTCAAATACAAGAAGATAGGGCTTGCCCTAATTATGTGTTAAAACTTCTAATTACAAACCTCCCCTTTTATCCTATTTATAAATGAAAGCAGTAACTACAAAAAATCTCTCTCATATATATATTTCAAGATCTTCCAATAAAAATGTTTTAGAATCTTTTCACCTCTCCTGTTTTGAAAAGAATTTTTATTTTTTATTTTTTTGATTGGTGAAAAGTAATTATATTATATATAATATTGCAGAAAAGTACAGGTAAAATATTTACAAGTATAGCTGTCCCCCCCTATGTACACAAAGCGTATACATGTAATCCCCAAATTAGATGACTCAAAAACAAAAAGTCATCTAATCTAAAAACTTGGCTCAGAAACCAACCCAAAAAGATATACAATATCATCCTCTACATAAAAGGATCTTGGCCTTGCCTAAAAGGCTGGGATTACAATTTGTATTGATTTCACATCAAAAAAATAAAACAAGGCAATAAGTTTATGATTTATAATTTTGTTTTTAACAAATAATTTTGTATGCAAATCAACGGTTAGATTTTTTTTTTCAAATTAAAAATGGTGGTTAAAGTTATTAATCAAAGGTTCCAATCAAAAATAAACAATGTAATAATTAAATAAACCAAGGATCAAAGGTTAACATTAATATTCAATGTTTAGATTGACTAATTCAGCTAAATAGATTTAAAATAATGCTATTGTCAAAAGAGTAAAAAGATATGAAATCATACGATGAATTCCAACATATCAATTCGTGATAACTGTTCTTATCTTGGCTTCTTAAGTTTGTTTTTCTTACTATATGTAATTTATTTATTTTTGCTATATTTTAAGGTATTTTTGTGCATTTAAGTATCTTTTAATGATTTCTGAAGTTTCATTAACAAATTTAAAATTTTTCCTATTTTTCCACATTTTTCTCACCTGACAAAAAATTCAGCCAAAATGAAATTAATCTCTCGAAAATTTGGTGAAATTTTCCTCAGGTCACAGTAGCGAAACTTTAAGTGAAAGCGACATTTAAAGAATGACGATATGTAGGCACCATGAACAAGGGAAACGGTATCCATGATATGTATCAGCTCCCTTGCAGTATATCCAGAGGAAACTCCATGGAATTTTTTAATTATAGAATTTCAAGATGTCACCACTTTTCTACTTCTTAATTTTTATTTTTTTTGACAGTGCGTGCAAATGATTGGAAGTTTTTAATTTTGCCCCCTTCAGTATTTCTTTTTTCATTTTGTGCATTTCATCTAATACCAAGCTTTGGCCACCCTTGAATACATTCTTCAGTATCAGTCTAATCTGATGGATTCCTTCTAACAATGATTTATTTATTTTTTTCTTTTTTTTGAGCCTCCAAGCCTCTGTTGATACTTAACAAGTTATGAATCCCTCAGGGTGCGATTGATACGGCAACAATAGATGCACGCGTCAAGGTGGTTAATCCTGATGATCCAGAGCCATCTATTAACCTTTATGTTGAAAATCAGGCGGATGCCACAATGCGGCTTGTAACAGAGATGATGATACTGTGTGGGGAGGCCATAGCGATTTTTGGTTCATGCAACAACTTGTCTTTACCCTACAGAGGACAGCCTCAATCAAATATTGATGAATCTGCATTTGAACACCTTCCAGAAGGACCTGTTAGGAGCTCTGCTTATGTCAAAATAATGCGTGCAGCTGAAATGGACTTCAGGAAACCCATTCGTCATGGTGTCTTGGGACTACCTGGTTATGTGCAGTTCACATCTCCCATCCGCAGATATATGGATCTTCTTGCACACTATCAGGTAGGTTTCTGAAGCTTTTGTTAGAATGATGAGTAATAATAAACCATATTTATATTATCATTGTAAATTGAGTATTGATCAGAGGTAATTAGTTTAGTTCACTGCCAGAACATCAAAATCTGTGTTGTCAAAAAATCTCTTGTTTCACTTGACAAATAGATGAGAATGCAAATCTAGTTGAGGCTTTTGAGCTGACTTGCAAGCGACTTTCCGGGGAATCATACTCCCTTTCTTTCTAGTACCTATGAAATTTTTTCAGTTATTAGCAAAGTAGGGTAACTTGCTTACCAATTTTAACATGAAAGCCTAGCCAAGTGTGGAATTTTAAGGAAACATTGCGAGTCGTGAAATTCATTAGGTTGTTGATTGTAGCTCTTTTCTTACTCGCATATATCGCAGTTGGTCTTTGACCGGGCTGGCTTTCTTTCTTTTTTTTTTTCCCTATTTTGGACCAGTATTTACAGGTTGTTTTATATTCTACCTTTTTTTTCCCCAACTAAATTCTGTTTCTCTTATGCATTCTGCTTGTTACGTCACTTTTTTTTAGAGACCTATTAGTGAAACTGATCACTAAATTGTTTTTAGGGTATATCACCTTATGCATTTTATTATTATATATATTTTTCATCTTATTCCTCTTTTTTCACTTGTAGTTAGCAGTAGCTTGTTGGGCATCAAACAGGGTGTGTCACTTTTGTCTATCATGTTTTGACAGCCTTGGTTGCAAGACTATCATGCTTATCCGATATTTGATAAGATCACTACATATTGCCTGGTTTTTGTGCTTTTGACCCATGTTACTTGGTTGCTCTTTTTATTTAATTATTATTATTGTTTTAAATATTTATAAGCTCATGTATGCAGGTGAAAGCCTTCTTGAGAGGGGAATCTCCTCCTTTCTCAGCGGGTCAGCTTGAAGGGATATCGTCATTGGTAAACATGCATGTTAGATTGGCAAAAAGGCTCTACAGCAGCAGTCTTAGGTATTGGTTATTGGAATTTCTTAGAAAACAACCCAAGGAAAAGAAATTCCGTGCATTAATTCTAAGATTCATCAAAGACAGGACTGCAGCCTTATTGTTGATGGAGGTAAGCTTCCCTATGTTCTCTTGGTTTTCTTTCTTTTTTTTTTTTTTTTTTTCATTTTTAGGTCAGATAAACTCAACATTCTTGCAGTGCCGCATGATCAGATAGACAAGGTTTAAAGTCTTGGGACCGTGGACCGGACTGGTCTGGATCCGGTAGAGAAAGTGGTCCGCCCTATTTAAATTTTAAATTAAAAAAATTGGACAGGCCGGACCGGCAGTACCAGACCGGTCCAGATCGATACCGGTCTGGACCATCCTATACATAAATTTAAAAAAAAAAAAACCAAGTAAAACGTCAGACCCGTTGTACCGGTCTGGTTCAGAACCTCATGATACAATTGTTGTATCGTGGCTTAGGACCGGACCGGTCAGTACAGACCGGATCGAACCGTTCCTGTAAACCTTGCAGATAGATCCCAACTAATAGATAATTAGCTGCCAGCAGCTGGTCATTGCATGCACTTCACCAAATAATTAGGTATCTGAAAAGTCATGGTGATGCATTCACTACAGAATTAGCAATAGTTCATAGTAATTAGTAGATGGTCACTTAAAGAGTCTATTAGGGCATAAATTCAAGCACAAGAAAAATTGCAATATAGATAGTGATCTAGGAAAAAACAAAATGTGTGCCAGAGGCTGCCACAAACAATAAACAACAACAATAAAATGCCTTATCCCAACTAGTTGGGTTTGGCAACACAAATCCTGTTCCTCTATCAGAAATCCACCCAGCGAATACTAACATTTAATGCTCATCCATCTCTGTCTGATTACAAGGTATCTGGAGCACATAAAGAAATTTCATTCCTTTAACTTCTCTATCCCCCGTCTCACTAAAATTGAAAAATAATGAAAATATAGGACATTCTTAGATCACTTGAATAGGACATGAAGCAACCACTATTTGGCAGAAAATTTGTAAGTCCAAAATTGGACAGGACTTTACAGTAAACAGCCCTCAGTAAAATTGGGTTTACCACTTCTTGTCTTCTAGTGAAAAAAAATGATTCTAAGTTGTTTGATTCATTTTATTTATTGTGGTAATAAAAAACCATTTTTGAAGCAGGTGATGTTGGGTTGAGAAGAGTTTAATACATTTTTAAGAGCAAGGTAAAATTTGTAAAGAGACCCTGCCTTTTTGGGTGCTAATGAAAATGGCAACTTATAGGTGGGATATGTAATTATAGTTATATTGCAAGGGAGACAATGAAAATTTCCCTCTTTTTTTAATCATTAATAAAATCTGCAGTTTCTGATAAAAATAAAATATTGGCTTATACCGTGATGACCAGGACCCTTAACCTTACCCACATACTGGTGTCTGAAGTATAGGTATGGGAGATGTTTCTGACACTTCAAATTTGTTTTAACTTGTGTAGATGGAATTTCTATTAGATTGTATACCTAGATCTCTGAACTATTAGGTTGTCTTGTTTCGCTTATGATTGCTTTGTTTTGTAGATTTTGTTTTCATTACTGGATATAAACAGTGGTATCTGTTTGTAGTTTGTTTCTTTATGTGAAAGTAAATTTTTTATTTTGCAGAATGTTTTGTCATACCTGTAGTTGACAGGCGTACCCATCTTAGCTTAGTCACCTGTACCCAAATCCATGTAATGTAGGCCCTCTTCCATTCCAACCTGTCAACTCAACAAAATGCCTTATCCCAATATGGCTTCAAATTGCTCCTGATTCCCATTCAGGTCCTTTTTGGGTCATTCTATACCCTTTCGCTTGCACCTTCTCAAAGGTCTCTCCACGGGTATCCATTCAGCATGCCTAACAGTCTCAACCAACTTTCCTAAATTTTATCACCTATTGGGGATAATCCTAAACGCCAATTTATATTTGTTTCTTGTCTTTCTTAATCTTCCCACACCTTTTAACATCATTCATCTCATGTATGCTCATCCGATAAGTCTCTTTCTTTTTAGTTGGCCAACATTTTACTTCATTTATCATAGCTAGCCTAATAGCCGTTTAGAGTCAAAGTAGAATTTATCTTACTACTCGGATGTTGTTTTGGATTACTGTAACGTCTAGTGCTTGCCTATCTAAGCCTGGTTAAAGGACGATTAAATCATGTTAGTTAAAGGCATAAATTTTTTCTAAATCCCTTAAAATTTGTAAAGTGAGATGCTTGTGAGCAAATATGTTTAACTTCGAATTTGGAATTTACCTTAACAGTTACTTGTGTGTGGATGTAGAGTGCGTAATGAGACGGCATCTCAAACCTATAATCTTCAATTTGACCAGCATTTTATAGAATGCTGACTTTATTTGACCATTTTGATTTTTGTTATTCTGGATTTCCAATTTGTCCTATTTTAATTATTAGAGCATTCTGGTTGCTTTCTATTCCCGTTTAGCCAATTTCACGAATAATGCAAACTGGTTTGCAATGCATTTAGGATTTATCTGAATCATTAAATTGCTCAGGTGGGAATTCAAGCTTCTGCTTCGGTATCTGTGGGCATACAGATTGGGGATGAAATAAAAGTTCAGGTTGAAGAAGCTCATCCACGTTATGACGATCTCTTTCTCAAGGAAGTTGTTTAAGTCATCTAAATGGACTTCTTATTCAGAAACTCTGCAATGCTAAAAACCCGAGGTGTGAGATTGCTTCAGCTTATTATATGGGTAAGCAGAATCGGTTCCTTTCCCGTCAATCATTCCAAGATTAGTCTTTCATACTTGTGATCCAAGGAAAGTGACCAAAATGTCCATCCTACATTCTGGGGATAGGAGCAAAGTCACCTGTGCTAAATAAATGTACTCTTTCTTTGGAACAGTAGAGCATAAGTGGGGGAGAATCTTTGCTAACACCAGATCTTGCAGAAAAGAGGGTTATCAATGTCATTTTTTTTTTATTGTGATTCTGCAAACTTTCAAAATGCTGCCGCAGACGGACCTTGCCTTGCAGGGATGAAATTCGCATGCCCAAGATCTGGATTCAAGGGAGCTTGCCCTGCTTGTTTTTGTGTGATTGAAGATGTCTATTTCCTGGATACTTTGGCAGGTCTATTTTGCTGATATTTGTAAGCCACGTAGTATATACAACCTCATGCTTGCCGTCAACGACACCGAGGGTTCTGTCCCAGAAACATGAAAAATTAAAAAAGAAGGAAAATACCAATTGGATTGGCCATCCAAATTTTTTTCAGAATGATTTGAAACCATTTTAGCATCCATCTTTTTATGACCTGTAATGTGAAGGGTGGTGGCCAAAGATATAGTTTCTGTGGACTTTACAGCCAGTAGCCTTGTAAAGAAATAGTAATTATTATTTTTTTCCTCAAACCCTGGTTAATCATTGACCCGGCCGGCTACGGAATCAGGATTGGTCTGGTCTCATTCAGTCTGATAGTCGGCCCCTGTTAAACCAAAATCTAAATATATATGTACTAAGAAGTGTCTTGGAAACTTGGGTTGGGTTCATCGATCAGATTGATTGACCCGATGCTCATCCGTACCTGGGTTCAGATTGGTTGGACCAGTCCGATATTCCCCTCCCCCGATCCAACTTGAGCTACCAACCCAGTGATCCAGAGTTTCTTTGGGACAACTAACCGTCCGTTGAGACTGTTTTTTTCGATTGGTTTTTCAAGAGAGTTGAATTCAGAAACAAAAGTTACTAAAGCCGTCCATTGATTGGATTTGTTGGTTCAACCACCTGTATGATTCCAGATCATTTACTTATATTGGGTTGATCCCAGGCGGGTGTGGTCCGGTCTTATTTCAATGGGTTAGGGTACGTTGGTGGGCCGGAAACGTGCCTAGTCTGTCTTCTGTTGATCTCCTCGTCGTTTTTCGCAATTGTTAAGTCGAAGCCGTAAACCCTGAATCCTCCAAAACTCTTCTCTCTCTCTCTCTCTCTCTCTCTCTCTCTACACAGAAAGGAGAAGAAAACATGAGCTCGGCTACTGTGAGATTCGTAAGGTGCTTAAGAGTAGCTGCTTTCGACAGACCCACTTGTTGGCTTGGTAACTCTCTCTCTCTCTCTCTCTCTCTCTCTCTCTCTCTTTATGCGTTTTCTTTCATATGCATAAGTAGAAAGAATTTTTTTCATTTAGTTAATACAAGTTCGTGGAAGTGATTTACTTTTCTATCTGGGATTTCTATTATTAAGAGGTGGTACTGCTGGATTTCATACCAATTCCTGCTTACTTCTCTTCTGAAAACAATGAAGCGAGCAGATTAGCTGTCTCTAACATCTAGTTTAATGGTGGATAAGTTCTTTTGTCAAAGAAACATACACGACAGGACTCAGTTCAGACTTTTGTTTGTGTGTCTGTGTGTGTGGTGGGAATCCTAGTCGAAAGATTATTATTACTAATTACATTGATGTGTGTGTGTGTGTGGGAGTCTTGGTCGAAAGATTGGTAATATTAATTACATTGATATCTGTATCAGGAACACAAAGGAATTCGAAATTGTGGAGCTCAACTGTGTCATTTAAGGATGACAATGATAAAAATGATGGAAATGACAATGCGGAATTAGACTATGATGATTTTCTCACTAATAAGCGAGAGTTAGAACCACAAGGTGTGGATCCTAAAAAG
>JAUPMG010192525.1:0-10167 GCA_031762675.1 Pachysandra terminalis
CACCCGTATCCATGATTTTTACAACGTATCCAGCGTATCCGTGTCGATACTCGATACGTATCCGTTTTCGGGCCGACTGATACGCTACCTCGATACGATATTTTGAACCATGGCTGTTATACACCCTGCCTTGCACCTAAACATTTTCATCTAGTTTAGCTCTACTACTAATTTCTTCCATTTTTAAATTCTTTATTGTTGTGTAATGGATCTCATTAGTTTTATTTATATATTACATATCCAAATTGTTTAAGATTTTTCTTTATGCAATGGATGCTGTCACCATGGAATTTATGGCATGGTAGTTCCAGTCTTTATATCTGAATGTTTTAAAGTATCATTAGATACCTATACGGATTGGTCGATCCGTATAGTTATCTGGACTCCGAGATATACACTGGGATGTATCGGTCGATACTTAAAAGGAACCTTGATTTCACCCCATGTCTCAAACCAATCCAGTCCACTACTGATCTGGATCATGACCGATCTGTATCAGTCATGGAGCTGACTGATACAGCTACCGATACCGATTCTTTAAACCCTGTCTATCAGTGTCCATATGTTACATAGTCCTGTTAATTCTTGATGCTTAGGGACTTCTATTGATGTTTGCAAGCTGCATGGTTCTCATCTCTTTAGTGTGATTTGTTTTTAGATGGGCAACCTCTTCTAGCATCTGGAGGTTCATCAGGTGTTATAAGCATATGGAATCTTGAGAAAAGAAGGCTTCAATCAGTCATAAGAGAGGCTCATGACAGTTCTATAATAGCGCTACACTTCTTTGCTAATGAGCCTGTGCTAATGAGTTCATCAGCAGACAACTCTATTAAAGTAAGTTTTGGATTCCTTTCTTAGTTATTGGATGTATTTTTAGATGCCACTTATGCAACGTCGTCAAAGAATAAGATGTATAGTATCATGCAAGCAAATGTGCAGAAATAGTTATGAACAAGAATAAAACTGAAGAGAGAAGAAAATGGAGGGGATATTGGAAAATAGTGCTCTAAAAAGAGTCGAATTTCCTAGTACTTGGTGAATTGCATAATTAGATGACCCTACCTTTTATAGATATGGTAAAGAAACTGGGTTGCATCATGTTAGCAGCGGGAATAAAACTTTGCTAACTCCTTAAACCACGAATCCTGCACCGACATTTGATGAATCTTATTTTTGCTAGATCAGAATTATGGAAGACGATTCATATTGCTGACTCCAACTAGTTGGGATGAGGCACTACTGTTGTTGATTACTCGATTTTTTGAAAAATAGCATTAATTCCTACTTTAATAATGCTCAAATAGTCACTTAGTAACTTGAATTAACTTCACTGATAATGCAAGCTACTTTGTAAGAACATGGCCACCTTTCGAAACCAATCTAGACATTTTCCAAATGAATCAAATTTTAAATGGAAGGTATATTTCTATATATGACCCACGTGATCAAATATTATTAAACTTTTACAATTGATTAAATTTTGTTTGTTTGCAACCTAAACATAGAGCGACAAAGAGTGTATTAGAACCCTACTTCTATACATTTGATTACAAATGCTACAAAGCTATATATATATAAGTGTATGTGTGTGTGTGTGTGTGTGTATGTATGAACATCTAAACCTAGATGCTTATAAATTTTAAACAAATGGATTACCAAAGGCCTAATTAGAGCCGACAAAGTTGTTTTTGTAGGTGTGACTGCATTGCACTTCCATTTCTTCTTTAGTGTGCCGACATTACTTGGTTTCTGATTTACATCAAATCCTTGGGGATTACATTTGAATTGAAATGATAACCTTTTATATTTATTAACTTTGTCTATCCTTGTCCTTGATTCGAGGAAAAATGTTGGCATTCTACAAAGAATAGCAAATTACCAAACCTTTAATAAACTGTCATATAAAACTGTAATTTTGTTCACCAGCAATAAATGTTAGAATATAACCAATGTTTTCAAATGCACTTGAGGCATAAGACTAAACGCAAGGCCTTGCAAGAGACGCCTTGAGGTGCGATCACGAGGCATAGATTGCTCCCAAGAAATGCACTGTATGTCTTGAGATGTAAACAGGCGTACTCCCTACATGAGATGCACATGAGGTATACACCTCAAAACATAAGGCATAAGCCTGGATGGACAAGGAATAAAATTTCACAGTTTCAGAAAAAATGATAAAAAAAAAATATTTTAAGGTAACCAAGTATCTAGTTGAAAAATCAAATATTTTAAGGTAAGAAAAGATCTAAATGCAGACTTTCACTATTTAATCCTTTAATACTAGTAAAATAAATAAAACTGTTAATTTTGGTTTAGTTTTTATTTTGTTAATTGTTGGTTGTCACATGACATGTAGATAGGTCATTACTTAATTTATTTTGTATATTTGTATAATATCCTATTATTTATTTAGGTGTGTTCGTGAGTCTGATGCCTCATACTGGGCAAGTACAACGCCTCGCCTCATGCCTTGGCATTTTAAACATTACGTATTACTGCCATAATGCTGGCCCTATTTCGTATGCAAATAAAGCATCTCAAAATGTTATCATGATCATGCAGACTTTTGAGGTAGCAACATAGCTCAGCTTTATTGTAATCTTGTTCCTAGATAGGAACCGAGCTTGAATGAATAACCCTCTCATTGGCAAGGTTCACCATGTCGATGTTGCCAGGTGGCATTGGTGACATGTCGGCTACTTGGTGTAAAAAAGGGGAAATGTCAGGGAAGTGTGGGGAAACCATGGATTTTTGTCCCAAACTTTAAACATGTCTAATTAAGGCCTAAATATCAAAAAATGCAAAAAAAATGCCTATACATTAAAAGTCATTACTTGAGGGGGTTAACTTATACGTTGTCGGGTCTGTAAGCTGTAAAAAAGATGCTACATATAAAATTAAGCCAAACTAAAAGTGAATGTAAGTCAATTAAAAGATATATAAAACTAGATATCAAGTGCCATATCTATGAGGAGGAAAAGGGAAATGTGGGGGAAATGTGGGTTTCTTGATGGGTTTCCCTCGCAAGTTTTAAACAACCCTAAGTAGTGTCTAAATACATTATAATACATCAAAAAAATGCAAAAACAAATGTCTAACATTTTTTTAATTTTAAAAAAAAAATTCAAAAAAATGAAAAATTTCCCCCATGTTGAGAGACATGGGGGAAATATTGAAAATAAATTGAAATTTTTCCCCCATGTCGCCGAAATCAGGGTAAAGCGATTTAAACCCTGATTTCGTGTCACCCACCTTGGAATTGGCGACATGTCGCCGACATTGTATACATTGCTCATTGGTATCATGAGAAACACCTTCTAAGCCTACAACACATTTGTCAGATACATGCTTGGTAGCATCTTTGTTTGGGTTGGGGTGGTGGGACATGAGGATGGTAAGCCAATTTTCAGGAAGTGGATATTCTGTTGAAATCCTTACGAGAATGAGCTTAGTTAGCTACCATTACTTTTATTATCATCCTTTATTAAGCAAACCAAAGAAAAGCAAAGAAGTGCAATTAAGGTTCAGTTGCTCAAAATTGTGATAGTTGTTTTTTTAATATATGCCTCAGTTTGCCTGGGTTAGGATTGTTTTAACTGTAAGACATTAGCAACTCTGATTCTTATGGATGTTCTGGATTAGGTTTTGCTTTAACTCGGATAATGCTTGTTTAAAATGGTTGAACTTTTGTATTGAAAGAGCTTCAGGCAATTCAAAATATGCTAGACATTGGAAAGACAGCTAACAGAAATACAGCATTGTTCGACATGTTTCTGGTAATCCAGTATATATCAAAATAGATTGTGGCTATCTGTAATCAAGAGCAAGTGTGATAGTAACTGGAATGGGTGGGATATGAACACCCAAAAAAACTTTAAGTGGAAGTCCTTGGAAAAGCATAGCTGCCATTGCTTCCCTGGTTTACCTTTATTCTAGTTTTTTTTTTTTTTGATAAATACCTTTATCAAAAGTACGTTTATTCTAGGTTTGGCAGTGTTAGTGGCTCAAAAGTACATTTTTTGGAACGATTTATGGTGGGTTGAGTCACATGTAATGCTAAATACCTGAAATTATTTGTTTATCCGTAAACATGGAATATATTTTTTTTATTCACAAGTTTTGTCTTGCTTCTTAGCTGATCTTTATTGAAATTCACCTTTTGTAGAAAAACCAACGCTGGCTGACATTTCTGAGTTTGCCTCCCATCCCTTCCGTGAAAAAAGAAAACAATTAAAGCCTTTGGTTGGAACACAGCCCTTAAAAAAATCAATACCAATGATGTCTTTTACAAGATAAAGAGCATGATCCTGAGATCTGCATGATGTTCTTGAGAGTGGAGGAAGTGTCCTAATCATTTAGGATTACTTTTAGCAGATCATGGATATTGTCTCAGTGGTTCTGTAGGATGTTGGTGATATGGTAGAGCAATGGCATTACAGGGAAATTGGGAATGGAGGTGAGTTCTTTTGCAGATGTCTTGTTCATACTATTTTATGGATTATTTGGAGTGAAAGAAATGTCAAGATCTTTGATGATAGAATAGCTTCAACTAGCCTTTGCATGGAGAAAGTAAGGATTATGTTGGCTCATTGAGCTTCATTATAAAAGGACTTCCATGGACTTCTGCTCTCAGACCGTATGAAAGACTGGAAGGTTGTTCTGATGGTGGGCCCTCTATTATGAAGTCCAATCAGGCATGGAAACCCCCTAGGAGCAGAGCTCTGAAGCTGAATTTTGATGATTCCTCAGTCGATAACGTCGATAACCCGCAACTATTGGGTATTTGGGGATTTCTTTTTCAAGAAACAGAAAGGAAGGAAATATTTATTCATTCTATGAAACAACCACCAGATAATTCTAATGGGGGTGAGGCAATGGCTCTTTTGTTTGTGGTAGAATAGGTAGTGAAGATGTTAGTGTCATTCCTGGAAGTAGAAAGGGATTCTTTGACCATATTGAGAGGATGATGTCTGACTCCTTTCCTTCTTGGAGTCGGCCTCACTTGCAAGGTTTTAAATTTCAATTTTGTCAGGGGGGCCTGGAGAAATTTCGCCGAAATGGAGAAATGTCGCCATGTCTCAGAATAGAAAATGTCAATATTTCGCTGGTATGCCGGCAAAATTTAAAACCTTGCTCACTTGATTAGATTAGCTAAATCTGTGGCATGTCAGATGAATAGGTCTCTCTCCAAAGTGCATAGATCAGGTAATGAGATCATTGTACAGCTTGCCTAGGATGGAGTAGATAGAGTGGTTACAAAATTTGGGGTTGAAACATAATGATGTAGTACCCTCCCTCTGTGTGTGTGTGTGTGTGCGTGCACTCTTTATGGATTTATTAATCCCTGATAGCTCTCTTTCAGGGGACTATTTGGGGCCGTCTACCCCTTCTTTTGTTGCATCTTCTTATTTTCTGTTTATAAATAGAACTGTGGTCATTGATTAAAATAATTTAAATCAAGTTAGTCAGAATATGCTACATTTGAGAAATCTGAAAAACTCTATGGGTGCAAATTTGGTTTTGTTGCTTGTTAAAAAGTAGGACAGAATAACTTCTAACACTAGCAATCATAGTACGATTGAGTTTTTTTAGTTCTTTGTGCTATTTTAGTGAATCACACCATTAGCCTCAATGCTCCAGGTAAGTCTTGCTGACCTATTGAGGGAATGAAATATGAGGTTTAATGGTATTTCAGGTCAATAACTTTTTTCTTTTATTTTTTATGAGTAAAGACTTTGCATTAAAAAAATTGGCAGCTAAAGATTGGTTTTGTCTTTTAATTTTAGAGATGCATATTACTCTTCTAAAGAACTGCATGTTTGGCTTCCACTTTATCACAGATGTGGATCTTTGACACAAGTGATGGAGAAGCTCGTCTTTTACGCTTTCGAAGTGGGCATAGTGCTCCTCCTCTTTGTTTAAGGTGATAATGATTTCGATGCAACTGATTTGGATGTCCTTGTCCTTATAGATGTGGTGGGAGTATACGTATGTATACATATATACATATCTATATATATATATATATATATATATATATATATATATATATATATATCTATCTATGTATTTATATATGTGTAAGCATATATATAATTATGACATGCACTATCTAACTTGTAGTGAGGGAAAGAAAAGGCATGCCCCATTTACATGATCTGTGTACAAAAATAAGCTCGTGGAAATAAAAATTTGCTAGTCAAAGTCATACAAAGAACTACAACTACAAAGATCCCACAGAATGTGAAAGGGTACATTCACTTCAATAACATTGCAGTTCGTTACTGATTTTCTCCACATTGCAAAAGAGATAAACAAGATTAGCTAATGTATAAACAAAAAGAACAGAAAAGAACGAATAGAAGTGAATAGTCCACCTGCATGTGGACACAATTACATTGGAGAAAGTTGCATCAAAGCTTTAGAGATAGGTCTGTGCTAGCTCCACTATGTTATTATCTATTTAGTGCTTGTTTTCACATCTTTTGTTTTATGGAAACCTAGATCAAGCTAGTCTTATACGTTCTTACTCATTCTTTGGTTTCGGCTAGATTTCTTTCTTTGAAAGTTTTACCTTTCTTGCTTTTGATATCAATAGTGCAGAATATTTTTTCTCAGGGATATAAGAATTTGTAGTGGATGATCCCATATCACTGATGCTACCCTTTATGTGAGGAATGGAAAGACAAAGTTTCAGTTAGGTTGGTGATTGCAGCATCATGACCCTTTGTAAATCAGATCAAAGCCAGAACTCCAGGATTCATATAATTTATGAGAGTAATAGGGAGATATTTCTGATTGCTCTTACTGGAAAGAAGCATAATAAATGATGGAAATCCCATTCAAAGAAGCAAACAACTAAAACATGACTATTAGATATCTAAAAGTGTTAGTTCATGGCAACATAATCAAATGTTGACCCTCTTATGTCGCTTACACAATCATTATTGTTAAAAATTCTTGTGCTTAGTAGCTTGTAAGCCTGCTTATCCTAAAAGTGGGAAAAGGGAAGCCTTTCAGGATTTCATGAATGGTAATAAACTCATTTTCATTTATTAGGTAGAAATGCATGTTGTTCTCTCTCTCTCTCTCTCTGTCTGATCCATTCACTTCTGTTGCACTGGTACATGTACAAGTGTCAGAATCTAACATGATTATAGAGTGCTGAATTTGGCAAGTTCAAGAAATTAGGATTCCCACACATGACATGATATTAAAATAATTTAGTAGAAAACAGTAAAAAACTCAGCCAATATTGTTTTGTATTATATAAGTAGCAGGGATGGGCTGGCTGTATTTTTGTTTTGCTGGCCAAGAAGGCTTACG
This sequence comes from Pachysandra terminalis, assembly GCA_031762675.1. Lineage (NCBI taxonomy): Eukaryota > Viridiplantae > Streptophyta > Magnoliopsida > Buxales > Buxaceae > Pachysandra > Pachysandra terminalis. The sequence goes on from JAUPMG010192525.1 coordinate 7,327, forward strand.
CTTCTTTATTTTTTTACACATTAATACAAATACTTTACTGATTCAAAAAGAAAAGGAAATCTATGACTGTCGAATCTGTCGAGTGCCAAAGTTTGATACGTCCTACACGGGTTGTCATTTACTTAGAAGTGTCCATGCAACACAGTTACATACACAGCAAGTTTGTATTTATGCTTCCTAGTTTATACGCGTAGCAATATCAGGATCTTATTGGTTGACTTTTCTTAACAGATTTTATGCAAATGGGAGACACATTTTATCAGCTGGTCAGGATCGTGCCTTTCGCCTTTTCTCTGTCGTCCAGGTTTGGCTCTTCAATAATCATTATTATGGTATTTTCTACATTGGTTCTAACCTCTAAAACTTGGTGGTGGAAACTGTTTATAGATTTGCATCTATTTTAATGTTCTCTTGGAGATGTTACTTTCACTCTGGATAGAATAATTTATACTTGTATTTGCTTTGCGTACATTTTTCTACCTCATTGTGCTGAAGGTGAGCTGAGGATTTAAAGCAAGATGCAAGTCTGTGTTACTAACTTCCATTTTGGACGGAATTTTCCTTTGCATTCTCTGCACTTCTTTTCCCCCTCTTGTGTGAAGTTTTAATTTTCCTCTCTTTGTATATGCTAGTTTCCACATGAGTAAATGGGAAAGATCTCAGAAATATTGCCCTCCTACATTCTGATAAACTTTTCTTCCTGATCAGGATCAACAAAGCAGAGAGCTTTCTCAGCGTCATGTATCGAAAAGAGCCAAGAAACTCAGGATGAAGGTATACAACTAAGATAACAACTTGTACTTTGTCTCTTTTATGTAACCTATGTTACACGGACTTGGTTGCCAGTGTCGAGTGCTGGTCTCTATCTTGATGTCAGACTTGTCTAATCCCCATATCTTAGTGTGGGAACTCAGCCCAGTATACGATATATTTTAAATTTATTTAGGAAAAGTAGTATCAGAATATATTACTACCCATAACGATAATAGTTTCAATACATTTAAATATGGATAGTTAAGTTTGTAATGAAGATAAAGGAAACATCAGTTTAAATTATAAGAAATATCTGTTGAAAAAACTGGACACAGTTGTGAAAGCCCCGACACGACTTCCATACCTGTACCCGTATGATATCCTATGTTCATGTAACATATTATGTAGCTAACACATGTACACCATTTGGGTACAATGTAATTATTGTACTACATGGGTGTATCTTGTAAAATTATCATATTCTAGTGGTGAGACTTGCCACTCGATTGCTCCACCTATAGATTTTATTTACCAAACCAACCAAACTGAATATCAGCACCTGGTTTTTACTCTTTTCTGGTCTGGTATACCATTTCCTTTTACCATATGGAATTTTTGATGGATCATCCAATTGTTTGATTTTAAGCAAAGATCTCCTTGGTAGGACCACTGGATGGTAAGGCCCATCCGCTTAGGAGTCAATTTTGTGTAGAATTTCCTTGAGGTTAAGTTGATGATTACAGATTTTCTTGGTGTGTTAATGCAACTTATTGCAAGCTAAAGAATTTACCTTCTGGTAACTTAGTTTCTATAGTTGTTTATTGCAGGATGAAGAGATCAAACTGAAGCCTGTTATTGCATTTGATTGTGGTATGATTTTTCTCCATATGTGCTATTTCATGCAATTAAAGACTTGCTCAAATTCATATAACAAAAGCATATGATTTTCTTGTTTTTGAAGTTAGGCCTGTTATTATTGGTTTATACATTTTTATATCTAAGGTGTTAATATTCATCTTTGTGTTTATGCTGTCATGGACATTGATGGCTTTTTTCTTTTTTTGTTTTGACATTTGATTTAATGATTATATTTTCAGAACTTGGCGAACTCTTAACACATGCAATAGATTTGATTTTTGAGTTCCTCAAAACTTATGATATTATGGGCCCTTTACCAATCATAACTTGAGTAGAATTTACCAATACGAAGGCTAAACTCCACTGTAATATTTTATTATTTAGTCTCTCATAGGAATTAGGAAATGAATAAAAGCTATGGTTGCATCCAACATTCAAAGAACTCCTTCTACAATTGCAAAGTACACCCTGGTTGACACTTGTGCTATAAAGTCCTTTAGTTAATTATTTAATCTGTTTCATGTTGTCAGCCATTCGATTCAGTTCATCAGTTTAATTAGTTTTGTCTTTGGCCTATACATGTTTATCCTTTCCAATGGATATGATACAATCTAGAATTACAAAATTTCTAGATATCACAGCCACACATGCGTGTATGCATGACAGAGAATGTTAAGGGTGGAAGGATCATCTATTGTCTGATCTTTTTTAAAGTTGGATATGGTACAATGTAGCATACAAAACTTCTAGGTATCACAATCACACATGCATGCATGCATAGACAGGGAATGAAAAGGGTGGAGGGATCATCTATTGGTTGACAAGTGGTTGGGTATCATTTATTGGCCCTCTTATAATTTAATTATTTTCTTCTTCTTCTGTCCTTTCTTGTTCTCTTGTGCCCCTAGATCTGTGAATGAATTGGCAGATGCCTATGCAAAGGGTGGATACATTGGATAGTTAGTATTTTATACTTTGCTACTGAAGTCTTTATGATTGATTTTGTCCTATCGTGCCTTTGCATATTTATTTTTTTCCTTTATTTCATGTCTCTGTAGCTGTAGTATTGTCCTAGTTGTATTTAATTACTATTGATGAAATTCTGGCTTCTAAATGATGATCAAACAAATTTCTCTTCAACTTTTTGATTTGGCTTTCTTCATTTTGTGAAAACCAATTCTAGCTGAAATCAGAGAACGCGACTGGTGCAATGTTGTTACTTGTCATATG
>JAUPMG010192556.1:0-10167 GCA_031762675.1 Pachysandra terminalis
TGTTGACCCCTCAAACATTGTAATTTGAATATGTCTATTAGAGACCGATTTGGAGAGCGTCATTGTATCTTTCTAACGGGACACAAATCACCTCAATCGGACTTCAATTGAGGAAGTTGTGGCCACAATACGAAAACTACTCTGTTCTGTAACTGCAATTCCGCTCGATCGCTAATGTCGCTCGATTGACAATGTAGATCAATTCCAACTGGAGATCGATCGACAATGTATTTATGGGCCTTGTTCTGGGCTGATTCTGGACTTTTAGTCTTTGCTTGGGCTTCCACCGTGGGGCTTTTACATGAGCTTCTATGTACTATTAGGCTTGAAATGAGGCCTTGATCATTAGCAATGAAGCTTGATCCCATTGAAGCTTTAAATGGCTAAATTTAATTCATTTTCCTTTTATTCTCATAAGACCTACAAAACACAATAAGTGATTTAATTCATTCTCATTATAATAATTCTAAGACTAACAAGTAGTAGCAATAGGTCTAAAAAGATAAGTGTTACACACTTATCAGTATCAGAGCTATAGTTCTTCGTTTTAAATCAAATTTCCTAAGTTTTAATATTATTGAGATTTGAAATTTTTTGATGTGCCGATTATTTCCCAAGTTTCTGTGTGTTGGTTGTTAAACCCTAACCATATGAAATTCTTACTCACAAGAAGTTCGGATGTGTGAATTCTGTTGACAGAGACAAGCTGATCACATGGCGGGAAGAAGAGGTCGACACGCCAATGAACCACCAATGGCGGAGGATTATGGGAGGCGGAGAGGTCGGCATGCCAGTGAACTACCACTGGTAGGAGACCATAGGGGTGATCCCCAATTAGCGGGAGTCTATCAAGCCTTAGGGGACATGGCTAACATGATGCAGAGGCAGCAAACTCAGCTTCAGATAGCTACACAGATGAACATCTCAAGCTTGGAGAGTTTCAAGAAGCTTGGGCCGGCAGCTTTTAAGGGAGGTATAGACCCAATAGAGGCTCAAAATTGGATTGACTCCATGGAGCATATATTTGAAGTGGTGAAAGTTGAGGATGCTGACAAGATCTGTTTTGCAGCTTTTATGCTGGAGGGAGAAGCTTGTCGACGGTGGAAGTCAACATTGGAGATTACTACGGTCACGACATGGGATAGATTCAAGGAGGACTTCTACTTGGAGTACTTACCAAAGACAATGAGGAGAGAGAAAGAGTTGGAGTTTATGAAGCTTGAGCAGGGGAGTATGTCGGTGATGGAATAGTTCGCCGAATTATCCCACTTCGCAAAGTATGCGATGGACAAGGACAAAAAGAAGGCTTTCCATTTTGAAAGTGGCTTGAGGCCAAACATCAGGAGTAGGTTGATTGTGAGGGAGTTCACCGACTACCATAAAGTGGTGGACTGTGCTACAGAAGTGGAGAAAGATATGCTGGAGTTCAAGAAAGCTATGGATTAGAGGAGTGCAAAAAATAATCCGAAGCCTAGTACAATCAAGGGCAACACCACGGAGGCACATAAGAAGCAGAGGATTCAAGGTCCATCCAGTTCTCAAGGTTTTGGGAACTTCTCGATGCGATGCCACCATTGTGGAAAGAGGGGACACAGCTATAGAGAATGCCGTTCACCTCGGAATCCAAATCTCTTCCAAGGTCAGCCACAACAGCAGCAAATGGTACCTCGACCCCACTATGTGCAGAATCCGGTTCCTATTCAACAAGTACCACCGTTTAAAGGACCAAGGACTGGACCCCCTCAAAGACAGATCTCAGATCCGGATATCACCAACTACGGATCAGGGAAGATGATGTAACTAAGGCTGCGTTCAGAACAAGGTACGGGCACTTTGAGTTTACAGTCATGCCATTTGGGTTGTCAAACGCCCTAGCAGCATTCATGGATATGATGCAGAGAGCATTCAAGCCCTACCTGGATAGGTTCCTGGTAGTGTTTGTTGACGACATCCTAATTTACTCCAAGTCAAAAGAAGAACATGAGGAGCATCTCAGTATTTCCCTGCAGACCCTAGTAGACCACCAGCTATACGCGAAGTTCTCGAAGTGTGAATTTTGGAAGGATGAAGTGAAGTTCCTAGGACACGTGGTGTCTAGGGAAGATATCACTATGGATCCCAGTACGGTGGAAGCAGTTTCCAATTGGGAGCAACCCAAAGCGTATCTGAAATTCGCAGTTTCTTGGGATTGGCGGGTTATTACCGGAGATTTATTGAAGGGTTCTCAAGCATTGCAGCCCCTCTGACCAAGCTGACTCGAAAATACGTGAAGTTTATTTGGGAAGACGCTTGCCAGGCAGCCTTCACCACTCCCAAGGAGAAATTTACTACTGCACCGATCCTCACAATTCCAGTTACTGACATCGACTTCGTAGTCAACACAGACGCTTCATTATTTGGGCTAGGTTGTGTTTTAATGCAAGACAGCAAGGTTGTAGCATATGCTTCAAGGCAGCTGAAGACGCATGAGAGAAACTATCCCACACACGACTTGGACCTTACAGCGATCGTGTTCGCGTTGAAGATTTGGAGACATCACCTCGTAGGCAAAACATTTGAGGTATTCTCAGACCATAAGAGCCTCAAGTACTTATTTTCCCATAAGGAATTGAATATGCGCCAAAGAAGGTGGATGGAGCTCGTGAACGACTGCAATTTTTCCCTTCAGTATCATCCGAGCAAGGCCAATGTAGTAGCGGATGTTCTTAGCTGGAAACCTAGAAGTGTCGTAGCCCACATGTTAGTTTAGAAATGGAAGCTTTACGAAGCACTTGCAGATTTCAACTTCGTAGCTCGCAAGACTAGTCAAGGTGTAAGATTGTGCAACATACTCGTCAGGCTATCACTCAAGGCAAGGAACATTTGACCTTCAGCAGAATGAGAAATGGATGCAGGACTTAGTCGCAGATGAGGAGTGAATCGATTGGATCAAGGCCGAAGATGGGGGGGCATCAGATTTAAAGGACGACTTTGCGTACCATAGGACGAAGATCTGAAGAATGAGATCCTGGCCAAAGCTCATAGATCTCGGTATTCTATTCATCCGAGCATAACCAAAATGTACTACAACCTCCGGCGTAACTATTGGTGGAGTCAAATGAAGGTCGAGATCGAAGAATTCGTCACTACATGCGCAGTTTGCCAATAAGTGAAAGCAGAGCATCAGAAGCCAGTAGGGATGCTTCAACAACCTCTACCCATTAGGGAGTGGAAATGGGAGCACATATCTATGGATTTCATTACGGGACTTCCGAAGACACACAACAACCACGAAATGATCTGGGTAATTGTGAATCGCTTAACCAAGTCAGCTCAGTTTATAGCTTCAAAGACTACGATGAACACCGACGACTTGGCGAGACTATACGTGACAGAGGTCATTCGTCTGCATGGAGTACCCGCCACTATAGTATCAGATCTAGGTTCACAATTCACCTCGAGATTCTGGAGAAGTCTACACAAGGCGTTGGTACACAGCTCAACTTCAGCACCGCCTTCCATCCTCAAACAAACGGTCAGCCTGAAAGAGTAAATCAGGTACTTGAAGATCTCATGAGGTCGTATATCCTTGATTTCAAGGGCAGCTGGGAGGACCATCTAGCACTCGTCAAATTCTTTTAGAACAACAGTTATCAAGTGAGCATAGGGATGGCAACATTCGAAGCTTTGTATGGAAGACCATGCCGATCACCTTTATGTTGGGATGAAGACAGCGCTCTTGGGCCGTTGGGACCAGAGATCGTGGCCGAGACAACAGAAAATATCAAGCTAATCAGAGACCGACTGCCTACAACTCAACATCGGCATAAAAGGTATGCAGACGCGAGGAGGAGGAAATTAGAGTTCATGGTGGGAGACTAGGTATTTCTCAAGGTCTCACCAACTAAGGCGGTATTCAGATTCAGTAAAAGAGGCAAGCTGGCACCAAGGTATATTGGACCCTTCGAAATTTTCGAACGAATTGGAGAAGTGTCTTACAGAGTGATACTACCGTCCTTTAAGGACTTAGTGCATGATGTCTTCCATGTTTCTATGTTGAGGAAGTACCATCCAGACCCAACTTTAGTAATCGACTGGCAGACCATAACCATCAGAGAAAACGCTACATACGAAGAGCTTCTTGTGGAAATCCTAGATCGAAAGGAGCAAGTATTGCAGAACAAAGTCATTGTTAAGGTGAAGGTCTTGTGGAACAATCACAGGACGTCGGAAGTGACTTGGGAGTTGAAGAAGAGATGCAAGCTAGGTATCCACAACTCTTCACATAAGGTCAGTAAATTTCGAGGACGAAATTCTCTTTAAGGGGGGTAGGTTGTAATGGCCTGAACCAATTAGGAGGTAATTAATTATGTTTTAACCCTTAATGTGAACCTATCTACCCACTTGATCGCCAAACGGAGTTGAATCAGCTATGCGATTAAATATGATATGATTGTGTAGATCCTAGTGTTTTGTACCATAATTAAACTCTTCTGTGTTGAATGAAATTTGAATAAATAATTTATTTTGAATAATGAAGTGTATGGTTGAGATTGGGTGGTTAGAAAAGAAGGGCATGGATTGAGTAGTTACAAATAAAGGGTTAGGATTGGGGTAGTTAGAAAATGAGAGAGAAGATGATGACATGTGGCAAGGGTGGTTGAAGAGAGAGAGAATGAGAAGGATGAGGATTCTTTTCTCTTAGAAGGTTTGAGAAACTTGAAAGTTGAGAGAGGAAAATAAGAAGGGATTTCAAGGAGAATAGAGGAATTTACTTGAAGAACCAAAGCGGTAAGTCTTAATTTCATGAATGTAACTAATTGAGACTTGGATTTTTCTACTTTTACATTTATTTTATTGGTTTCAATCTCATATTGAGAAGCTTGTGAAAAGGACATTGCCTTTTAGGATAGTTTAAATGTTTCCTTTGATGCATAGAGTATGTGAGACTGTATGAAATTAATTTAGGATGGAAAACCCTACTGTTTTGCTCAGTTCGCGATGTTCGGTGGCCACCTCGGCGCGTCGAACGGTCGCTGAACATGAATTCTGGGCTCAGGGCAGACATCTCGGCGCCCCGAAAGGACACCAAGGATGAATGTCAACCGAAGTGGTCGCCGAGGTAGCTTCGGTGCGCCGAAATTGGCTTAAGGGCTCCGAGAAAGTAGGTTCTGGAATCGTGGCCGAGGTGGTCCGAGAATTGCATCAGTGTGCCGAAGGGGACGCCCAAGAGGTCACCGAGAAAGTAGGTTCTGAAAACGGAGCCGAATCTTAGGTGAGGACGCCGAGGAGGTCGCCGAAGGAGATCTCGGTGCGCCGAAGGAGACGCCGAAGACCTCACCGAACCTGTAGAGTTAGACCAACTTAATTTAATTAGTGTTGGGATACTTGTGTAGTATGAAAGTAGTTGAATGCCATGCCTGCTCATTGGTTTGTTGTTTGATTTTGTCCTTGAACTTGTGAAATATGATAATGTATGTAATATGAGATGTCTTGTTGAACTGTGGTGTATCCTTTGTCTATGTACAATAATATGCATGATGAAATTGTATGTCATACTTAACGCACCCTGTACACTATGCCATGCATAACGCATTGTAGGTTAGATGCACATAACATGTTGTTAGTATAATTCTTATCTTGTATTGGATTAATTAGGAGTTAAGTAACAACATGGGAAACGTAGACAGATGTATGCTCTTGATTAGTTTCTAATACACCCTGTACACAAGAATGTATGCTTAGTTAATGTGCACTATTTCACTTCATTGCCTCACTGCACTGCATAGACTCTAGACCATCGTTTGGTCCACGAGTGTAACCCTGTATTCCAAGACCTCGAGGTTGGGTGTTTTGACTGGACATGAGTGTGATGTGGATATCACATCTAGGGAGGGATTGGCTGGATTAAGTTGAGGGTGTAGCTAACCCAATATACATTTCTTTGCCCGAGGGCTCTGTGTCATGGACAGAAAAATATACGAAAGGACCTCTGTAGTTAGGTCAGATGATCATGTTTTCCTAAGGGATCCACAGGTTGCTGCAAGTCTCGGTCTACGGACCATTGATAAAAAATAAGTGGGGGGATTGTGCCTCCTAGGTTGAAAAGCCTTAAAACTGCGCGGTAGCCATAGAATAGACATATTTCCATAGACCGTACATACAGAGGATGCATTCAGGTTGCTGGAACATCCTGGGGTGCATTCAGGTTGCTGGACACCCCGAAATAGAGGTTGGATCAGGAGGAAACAGATTATATTGACACAGCATATAGAGTTGTTTGCTAGCTCACCTTGGTGAGGCTCTGTAATTTAGAATGGATATCATGCATAATTAAATAAGTTTCCTTATACATTACATTGTTTGGCTTCTCTTTTGTTTTGGAATCTAAAGAAATGTAGACGTAAAGAACTTCGGGGCAAACTTATATATTCCTGAAATTATAGTACTTACAAGCTTAGAGCTTATGCTTTCTAGCAACATTTTTTCATGGCCTATAGTTGAGACCGTTGCCGAAGAGAAACCCACAAAAGAGGGAGGATTTGATGAAGAAGTCGAGTTTTACCCCTACGAGTGACTCACCTTGTAATGATTTGTTTAAACTCTGATGATATTTTTATTTTGGTCTGTTTTTTGGTGATACCTGTGTTGTTATGTAATAAAATCTGATTTGGAACCTAGAACAAGTTTTCTTCCAATTCGGCTGCATATATTGTAATTAAGTATTACATTATCTCTACAATTTTTGAATGATGCATTAAACTGCTAGTACTATAAAATTCAACTACCCCTCTCCTTCCGAGGAAGTGAAAGTCATAATCTAGACTCCTCTGAACCCTAAGTGGTCTCATGGGTTTGGGTTGTGACAATTACAAAGATGGAAGAATGAATGGTGATTAAGACAGGGACTAATCCGATAAAAGATTAGAACTGTTGAGAGTATTGGTATGGAGTAATAATCGTTGTATGGATAAGACTTCATAACAGATAACTATAAGATGATAACAATAGAGTTAAGTGTATTCAACAGGTAGAATCATATGAATGTGGGAAAATGAATTGATAATACAGGTAATCACTCATAATAAATTATGAATTGAATTGCATAAACGCATGTAATGAACTATCATCATAATCATAAGTTGATTCTAGATAGTTGAGAACAAAATGACATAGAGATCAAGAACTATTATGTATTATCATAATCCACCTATATGGTATTCCATATTTATACTGTTTTGTATTTCTGAGTAAATACCCGGCTATTGTGGGATTACTCGCGGCTCTATAGCTTACCCTCGTTGATATATATATATTTTTTGGTTGCTGCTTACTATGATAGATAGCTGGTTGGCTTGGGTAGAAGCTTCAGCTTTGTAATGGTTAGTAATGATCCTAGAAAGACATATCTAGTATTTAATATTATTTAGATTTATTTCTTGATTATTCACTTATTTGCCACCTCTTGTGGAGGGGGTGAGAGTTGCAACGCCGGATTCTACTAGGTGACCCTTGAGGGGTATACCCTCGAATCGGGTCGTGACACATACTTCCGTAACAAGGACACGTGAAACACATTGTGCACTACCAAAAGTTGCAAAGCTAAAGCAACCTTATACGCCACACTACCAATGTGTTCAAACTTCGAAATTCAGCATGGAGCAAGCTTTCCTTTTCCAGCAAAAATGCATCACTCCCTTCATAGGAGAAACCTTCAAGAACATGTGATCACCCACTGTGAACTCTAAGTCTCTCCTCCTCCGGTCCGCATCACTCCCTTCATAGGAGAAACCTTCACTTTCGCAGTAGTTTCTTGGATAAGTTCCGGTCCATGAATACTACTCAACAAACAGGGATCGACACTGTCTGCCGTACAATGCCTCAAACGGAGCCATGCCAACACTCGAATGATAGCTGTTATTATAGGAAAATTCCACCAAGGGTGTAGTGACTCAAATCCAGAAATTAATAATAATAATAATTAATGTGCAATTATTTAATAGAGTTAAATATTTATAACCAAATTTGACTTTTTAATTGATGGTGACAATGTGTTAAAGTAAGTGTAGAAATGCGGTTAAACTATAATTAATGAATAATGTGATTTTATAATAAAATTAAGTTGATTAGTTGGGCTTAGGACTGAGATTAGTGGGCTTGGTTTAGATATGGATGTGTGGCCCAATAAATAAGAACAAGGTAAGTTTAGTAATTTCAATAGAAGTTGAATTGGATTAGATGGAAAGAGAGTTTCTATTTTTATAAGAAATTAGTTTCTATTTAGTAGGAGTTGATTTTGAGAGGATTCATATTGTAAAAACTTACTTTATCAATTAGGTATGTAAGTGGGAAGTTAGAAGAGGATTAGGAAGTAAATTAAGGGAATATGGGAGGTTACTTTTGTGAGGTAATAAGGGTGGCGTGAATAGTGTTTTTGGGAAAGGAGGTTAGGGTTTTAGTTTTTGAGAGAAGAGAATAGGAATAAAAGAGGAAAGAGAGAAAACCCTAGCCATCATAGTGCAAGGAGAGGAAAAGAGGAAAAGAGAATAAGAGAAGAAGAAAGGGTGAAGAAGGTAGATAACCAGGTTAGGTCTAATCTCGGAACAAATAGGTAAGTTTCATTTTCTGTATAGTTCTTATGGAATATTATAGTCTATCTCAGATTTATCGCATAAATTGTATTTCGTCACTTTATGAATTGATGCATGTTTTGTTGATCATATTTGATGCTTGGTAATATTAGAATTATTCTTCGATTTGTGATTTGGATTTACAACGTACGGGAATGATATTAAATGATTGATTTATTCCTTTAATTTTTGCCAAATACTGATTTGAAGTGTTTTTGATTGATTTAGTATTGATTGGAAGTATTAACATTGGTTTCCTATGATTTAGACCAAAAATAGACTTAGATTGGGTTTTTCAGAAAATCCCTAGATTCGTGACCCATCGGCAGGAACCGGTACACCGGTCAGCGTGCTGACAAAGACCAGAATAGTCAGGGCATGTCCCCCCATCAGCAGACACCGGTACACCGATGAGCTTGCCAACAGGGAGCATTTTCACCATTTGAGAACCCCACCGGCAGACACCGATACACCGGTGGTGCTGCCGATGGAGGTGAGACAGGGGTACAAATTGTATATTGGTTGGTTTTGGTTAGGGGTTTGCACCTTGTGAGTGAGGTATGGTCTTTGGAATCAAATTTTGGTCTGAAGGCTCTAGCCTACCTGCGGGGAATCAACTTTGAGGTCCACAACACTCTTTACCCTACCAATTAGTGATGGACTTTTAGATTCAAAGTATGGTCTGAAGATCAACTTGGAGTTCTACGGTACGTCCTACACTACCGACTAACCTATTGACTTGACCTTGACCTGGGGTTGTGAACTCCATGTGTTTGGTGATTGGATTGAGGACATTTACTATTGTTTTGGTTTGAATAGTACTTGTTCTGGAAAGGATACTCGTGACGGCATCCGATGGATTATTCGTGTGTATGGGTGCACGGATAGCGTTCGAAGGGTGTTGTCACTGGAAATTCCACTGATGGTGGATTGATTTGCTTGTCCGGTCAATCGGGCAGTGACGGATAACATTGATTGGAGTGGTTCGTACACTGGTTAGGAAACTTATGATGATTTTCAATTGGATTATCCGAGTGTATGGGCGCGTGGATAGTTTCAGGAATTATCATTTGAGTCATAACTTAATAATTGCATGTATACTATGCCTATGTGGACTGTTAAGTGAGCCCAAGAAGAGAAAGTAGGGGGATTCCTTGCGAGGTTCTCTAAAGGTTGATTATACACATGTGGGTTGAAATCCCCACTTAAACTAATAAGGATCACCTACCGGGTTCCTTAAGGTTGACTATACCTATGGAATGTACTCCATTTAAATAAGGGTAGGATTCAGCGAAGTCCTATACGGTTGGCTATACCTTAGGTAAGACACTCATATCAGCAAGTGGTGGCCTTCGTACCATGGGTTAGTGCCCGGAACGAAGAGAGAGACATCCGGCTGTTCCTGGTGACCTATGTCCCGAATTAGTTCTTAACAGTGAAGCTAGCAATGAGGTTCACATGACAGGTAACATTTGCCTATTTGTAATGACCTGGACCCTTAAAGGAATATTTCCTAATTAATTATTATTATTAATTATTTGTTTTTATTTAAATTATT
>JAUPMG010192567.1:0-10166 GCA_031762675.1 Pachysandra terminalis
TAGAAGGAGAGGCAAAACCTACTTTACTTTGGAGTGCCATGTATATTCAGGAGCTGACAATGGTTTGTTTCCTGTCTGGGTTACTTTTTTCTTGAGAGAAATTCTTGTTTCCTCACGTTTGTTATTGTTATGCATATGCGCATCTGCACTTGCATGGTTACTTTTTGGATTTATATGAGGGGGGATGTTTGGACATTGCATTCCTTTGTTCTTACGTTCCCTACTGGTTTGTGAGGACCATTATTGTTCTAGAGGGAACATAATTAGAAAATTTAAGTTCTGCTTTTTTCTGTTCTACTTGTTCTCAAAGGGCTCCATCGGATATATTTTTCTCCTTTGGTTCTTAGTTGAAAATATTTATTAGACAATGATACATGTAATGTTATGTCTTAGAACTGCTTGGGCTGTAGGCCTCTTTCTGGGTTCCTAGTCATTATATATTTCTTCCAGTAATACCTTTTTTCTTGCTGTTCAAAAAGTTAATGTGATGCGCCTTTTCATTGGGTAAACAGTCCAATTGATGCCCCTTCCATTATTCAACCCCATACATCATACGCATAATACACACAATATGACCAATATTTTTAGCCAGAAAGCCCGGTTTTCCCAAACCCAGACTGTTCTTCAAACAGGAAAAGAGATTGGGCCATGGTAGAACCAGGATGTGATAAATAGATTATAAGAAAAAATATGGAAACTTTGTAAATGGCACGAAACAGGATCTTGATTCGGCTTTTCCAAGTACTGAAAAAGGAGACGAAGCAAAGGTTCTGTCTTCTGATGCAGCCCATACAACCACCAAGAGCATGACATAGATTAGAGCATGCTCACATACACAGACCAATATTTTCATAGACAGAAAGCACAAAATTTCTAACCCAGATTACGGTTCAAACAGGAAAAGGGATTGGTTTAGACATTGGTTCAACCTTTGTAAAATAGGTCTTTAGTTAAGGTAGATAAAACAGGGAAAGTTTGCAAATGATTTGGAAGAACGGTGTAATTCATTAAACCAACACAAATAAGTGAAACAGATGATTTCATGGTGTCATGTTTTCTTGCAATAATAGTTATAATTCGGTCTCTGCTCTCCATCGGGACGCCGTGGCTGCTGTTCATCTTGATAAGAATGATTTTCCTTATATTAGAAAGAGAAAGTAATTCTTTTATTGTATACGGCCTCTTATGTGTTATAAATAAGAGGCTATTCATGCATGTGCATTTTATCATCTGTCATGTATAGCAACTTAGCATTGATAGAGGGTTAAGATTCATATGTCCCCCCTGGCTAGGTTTAAGTTTCCTCCTTATTTTAATATACAGGTCGGGGTCTCTGCCCCTCCCTCCACTGGAGTGCCTCTAATCTTCCGAGATTAGAAGGTATTATCTGAAAAGGGCGGGGAACAGAAGATGTATAAACACCCTTGCAGTTAAATATACATGTACATATGTGAATTAGTATACCTGAAAAGGACAGGCCTCCATTTGATGGTTTAGCTGGTTCAATTGGCAGTTCACAGATCTGACAAAAACCAGGAAGGCCATCCTGATTAGGTTATTTGATCCATGAAATCATTTTTATAGGAAGGTGCAATGGTATGTATGGGAAATGTATCTGAAAATTGTCCACTCTTCTGGATGGCTAGAATCTAGATCACTAATCGGGTTGACTTGAAGATTTTTCTGATGTAACTCACGGAATTGTTGGGTGTGTGCAATAGAACCTGTAGCAACTCCAGTGCTTCAAGTACAATGCCTTTGCAGTACTGCATAATTTATGGTTTTCATTGTGATGAAGTTACCTTTTGTTTATTTATTCAAAGTGCACAAGTTTGAGAGCTTGGGTTGGTTTGTCTTCCCTGATGTATTTGACAGAGACATTGGATAAATGCAGGGTTCATCAGATGTTATCATTTCAGCTCCCATGCCTGATGGCAACCTCAACTACAGGGATCTCTTAGGTGCAACTACAAAGGTATTTTGTGATTATGACTCACCATGCTGTTTAACCATAGACAAGTTTCTTAGAATTGATAAGTCAGCTTGTGTTACTTAAAAAGGTGATGTCATTTTCCTGTCTTATTCTATGCAGAAATTGTTAAATAGAAGGAAAGAAAAGTCAACATGTAATTGTCTGGGTCTTGCAAAAACAAAAAAAAAAAAAACCTTTTTGCACGAGTCCTTACAAAGAATCGGTCCGTTCAGGCATTTGTAGCTGTTTGATTGATGATGAAATCATTGCTACAGTGTCACACGGTATTGTGCTAGTGTTTTCGAGATTAACAGTATTTTGAGGGTCTAATTAGAGTCATTAGACTGATTTCTGTGATTACCATGCAAAACATAGTGCAGGTTTTTTGGTGGGCCCAAATAAGCAAGGTTTAAAGTCTTAGGATTGGGGACCGGTCCGGTCCCGGCCGATCCTGGTCCGGTACAAAAAATGGATTGCCCCATTTTTTTTTTAAATAATTTTTTTTTGGATTGGCTGGACCAGTCCAGATCGATACCTGTCTGGACCGTTCAATTTATAAATTAAAAAAAAAATCAGACTGGTTTACCAGTCGGTCCGTACCGGTCCGGTCCAAAGCCTCACGATACAATAGTTTATCGTGGCTTGGGACCAGACCGGTCCTGGCCGATCCCAGTATGGACCGGATTGGTCCGATCCTTGAAACCTTGCAAATAAGTACCATGTGTCCACATATTGAGGTGCATATAGAGTGTGTTTCATATGCACTATGTACGAGGAACTTGTCCTCGTATATGTATAGTCGCCAATTATGAATTTACCACGTCAACTCCTCGTGCCCGTCTGATAACTTGGCTCACAAAATTAGTATCTTATCTGATCTTTATCCATGTCAAGAAATTTCCTATTACACATGTTGACTGGTGGGAGTTCACCCCCTGAAATATGCTGATATGATCCGAACCAAATGACGAAGTTGCCTTGGTTTGTATAGACCTGGTTCTAGTATTTCTCATACAGAACTTTTAAACTTCTCATTTTGACGTGTTCTGACTAGTACTTCAACCATGTTATTACAATGTTGGTTCCCATTTCCTATTCTCTGATTGGTATGGAAAGGGAACTTGAAGGATGACTGAAGTTCCATGTTTAAGTTTTTGGCATTTGTATCCTTGCTATATAGTAAATAGGATGTGGTTTGCTCTAAAAAATTTGTCTAATTTTGGAGCTTTCAAGTAATCATTTGCACCTATTATTCATCTTATTTATGAAATCACACAAGTGCTGATTTGGTTCTGTTACTTGTGCTGTTTTGTTGCAGTTATTCCATAAGATGTATCCCCAAGAACAATTTTTCCCAGAGATGACAAAATCCGAGAATATTGAGGATGTTGATGGGTTGCTAGACGAAATCTAAGCGACAATTTGCTGTACTCACTTTTGGATCAGGGTGTTGAATTGTTTGCAATTTTAGATCCAGAAGTTTCTCTCTCAAGTTTGGATCTTTTTTTTTTCTTTTTTTTGCTGAATCTTACAAGTTTGTAGGCTTCCCAAACAACGATGCAGTGAATTCATCGGAGCTGGAGATACCATAGACGTAATCAGGCCTTAACTGAAGTTTGTCAAGCCAGTTGAGAAGTACATCTGAAGCACCGTTTAATCGCAAAGAAATTACAGCTTTCTTGGGGCCTCGATCTCAACTGAATTACAAGTGTGCAGTGTGAAGTATATGACAATAACAAAAATAATGGTATGAGATATGCTGAAGTTGAGGAAGCAATTTGTCCTTACAGCTGAAGATATGTAAATGTTGCTTTTTAATTAATCCCCAAAAATCTTTAGTGATCCTTGTACTATTATTTTTGTGAAGGGATACAATTACCTTTGTCTTGATAAACATATTTTATAGTCCAATTCATAGTTTTATTATATCAAGGTTTTAAATTTCGATTTTGCTTGAGATTTTGTCAGCGGGCCTGACAGAATGTTATCAAATATTGCCGAAATGTGAAAATATCGTCAAGATATTTTGTATCATCAAACTAGAAAATGGCTATATTTTTTGATATGCTAGCGAAATTAAATACCTTGTTTATGGTATGTAGGGGGTTTTGTTGCAGGTATTTGTGGAGTATGCAGATACTTGAGGTTCTACCAATGCAAAGAATGCACTCAATGGAAGAAAGGTTGGAGGCAACATTGTCAGCGTTGTTTATTATCTTAAGAGGACAAATATTTCAACATAATACGGTGCACGAGACAAAATTACGCAATCCGTTTTATTTTTATTTTGCTTAAATATTGTGTCCTGTACAGTAATCCATACTTATTCACCAGAAGCTTCCTCGACTTCACAGTATCTCGTACCATTGTTCTTACTTCTTCCCAATAATCATGGTAGGTGTCCAAAAAAATTCAAAGAAACCTCTACATACATTAAGGCTGCGTTTGACCTGGCCTGTGCTTATGGATAAGCACTTATTGGATAAGTTGCTCAATGGAAACACTTATTCACAGCAACAATAAACTACTTTTTTGAAGAAAATAGCGTTTGGTAAATACATTCATTTGAATACTTATGAAAGTTTAAGGGTAAAATGGGAATTATAAAAATATTATTAAAGTTTAGAAATAACATTTATTTAAGTGTTGATAAAAATTTAGGGGTAAAATAGGTAAGTTAAAAATATTACCAAAGTTTTGAAATAGCGTAACGCATAAGACAGCAGCTTCTCCTTATGGGTAGCCTTCCTCTACTGCTTATGGAAGAGCACTTACCCATAAGAGCTAACAAACAGACTTAATTGTAAAAAAAATGCTTATATAAGCTATAAGCAGCAATAAGTACTTATAGAAGCCAGGCCAAACACAGCTCAAGTCTCGAACAATTCGAACAAACAAACATATATCAAATCAAAATGCACACTTGCCTTGAGCTTGAGTTGAAGACGTTGATGATGCTGCTGCTGCTGCTACTGCTACGGAGAGAGCTTTGCTCAAAGCTTGTGAGTACAAGTTGGTTCCTTGCAAATTATGCTCTTAACCATTTTTTTATTATTATTATTTATTTTCTTTTTATATATTTTTGGATTAAGCACCCATTACAATAAAGAGGCATGCATGCTTGCACCGGGCGAAACTTGACCCGTATTAAGAAGTCTCCATAACTGTCGACAAGTCACCCTAGCTGTGATACGTTTCAAGGTGTAGGATCCATCACATGAGATTACTCACCATAATTGATCTATAAAACCTCCAATCTAAGCATTCGTTAAACACTCTAATCACATGCATCGCCAAAAATGCTATTCACACCAATCAGAATTGATCTATAAAAACTCCAAGCACCTCCACGACATGAAGTCGCACAGGTATTCCAATCAGAATTTTCTTTTTAAAAAAATGTCTAATATATAAAGCATCCAGATAGAAGAAGCCAAGCAATGGACAGATGATCATTAATTAGACATCATCAACACCAACTACCAGGGAATTCAGCCTTGCGAAAAGCACTGTTGTTCTCAATTCTTCGACTTAGAATGCTTGACAAGCCAGTCAATAACAGAATCAATGTTGGTTGAGTTCTTGCATGAAACCATGAAGCAACACACTTCTCTATCAGTAATTAGTCTTAGTTCCCTGTGCATGCATAACATCATCCAAGCAAATTTCGTAAGATATTGGAAAAAAACCAGATATATCGAGATCAATTAAACTCCTCCAGAAAAGGATTATCAAGTTAGCTAAAAAAAAAAAAAACATTTCGGAGCTCATAGGTGAAATGCTTCAAACTCACATTTGATCTGTCAATGCCTGTTTCGACAGAGCTTCTGGCTTGTCGATCTTGTTTCCTAGTACAAGTAAAGGGATGCCACTCAGTGAATGCTTGCTCAACAGGTCATGAAGTTCACTCCTTGAGATAGAAATGTTATCATGATCCGCAGCATCAACGACGTAACTGCAAGTAGGTGGAAATCATGTTGATACAACTTAATGATAATCAACAATACAAAATCTAAATGTATCAATGAAATACAACTTAACCTGGTATATCAAGCGACAAAGGGAACACCACTCAATAATTGCATTAAATTCATCAAAAATAACCTACTTAAAGCAGAAAGATTCCACAAAAACTAAATCCTGAATGCCCCTGAGAAACACGAAACATTGCCTATGTGACTAATTTTTTTAAGATCACAATTTCACTAATCGTAACACCAACTTATGCAAAAGAACCTAAACCAATACTTGCGATATAATTCAACATTACACCCTGTCAATTGACATGCCTAAAACAGCAGACTGCAGCCATAACAACAACAAACTAACTTAGAAATTAGAACTTGGAAGAGAGTTCAACCATAAATGTAATACCGACTTAGAAGCCCACCAAGTAGGAACCCACCAACGGGGGCTGAAACTACATTATTGCGACTCTGGAACTTTCCTCAAAGAGTTAACAAATGGACCCTTTCAATCCATTCATGCAATTCAAATGCCAAGGTCATCAGCTGGAGAACCTTGGATGAGACATTAATTTATCAAGCTGTTGATATCATCAAAACTCACTGAACCAGGGTTCTATATATTCAAATCGGAAAGAAGAATTCTAGATAACTTCACATGCCATTGACATAACCTAGCAATAGTCATTTATTACTACCCACATACAACCATGAATCCATTGACAAACTTATTTCTAAATACTCTCAAATCACATAACTGGAGTTCATTGTTTTCATGGAAGTAGCATCTGCCTATAAATTTGTGGAAACAACTACTATATCTCTAATCCTAAAAGGTCAAAAAAGTATCCCCAATATTAGTTCTCATCTTTATTTTGAACTCTTTGATGACATCCAACCTATAGCCAGTAAGACTCCTCAATTTCACTCTTACTACTTACTTATTGCACAACGTGCCAATGGTCAAAGTAAGCCAGGCTACAGAACAATTCATGCGACAGGTTTTCCCAAATAGCATACATATACAAAGGTCAACATGGCAACAGTACTGGTATTTAGACACATCAACTTCCTACAAGGACCCATGTAATCCGCCTCAGTTCTTACACGATTTAGATGATGTCTAACAAGCTATAGGTAAGTAATCACCTCCAATAAGATGGAACAATCTAAAATATCAGTTCTTCGGGTATCAGTACCGCTGACAACTTATCAGATAATAGCACCGTTCGAAAATTGATAGTCCCCAATACTTGTCAGACATGGGTACGTGGCACAAAATAAATTAAATAATGAAAGTAATAAAGCTTGAAGTTTCTAATAGAACAATAAGAAGTTATGAAGAGGCCTTACTAAAGCAATTTTTAATGTTGAAATATAATAAATTGAAATAACAAAGCATTTACTTAGACACGTCGTTGGCAAGGCTTTGGATTCCAGAATAGACCTAATAGTTGAATCATTTCACAAATTTTTATATCAAAAACATCAAAGAATAAATATTAAGTGTGATCTAGCATTTTATCTCTGCACCAGAAGACGAATACAGCCTCTTCATCTCAAAGTGAATCTTCTATGAATCACCTTCACTTTTCTTCTACTTCTCCATTGCTCAGACATCAAAGTTGAAAGTAATTTGAAGGAGATGTCTATCTCTGAGAAGCTATAAAGGTGATGGCAGAACAAAGAGATGTGTTTACAAAAGGGGAATCAAACGACAAGACTTCTTCATCTAATGAAAGTAAGATTCATTCTAATTGTTGAATCTTCAGCAAAAACTACCAGAAATCAGAATAGAAAATTTGCAGCACCTTAGCAAGTGAAATATCAAGATGAAGGATCTTCAACTAGGTCACTAAACTCTACATATCTGATACCCACTTTCTACTGGTACCATAATATGATAAATTATGCTGGATTTTAAGCCTTGGAGAAAAAGATGCACTGCTGAAGAAATTTCACCAGTAACAATTAATTCCAAAATCATGTCAGAGAAAGGGGAGAAAGGGAGGGAAAATGAAGAGATTTGTACTTAGGTCATGTCATCTGGTCAAAGCATATGTACTTTCAAACCATATTGAACACTCTCACTGAGTCAACATGCAATTTGGTTTTGACAACACTCTTTGTTGGTAACCGAGGCAACACTGTCATTACGTTCAGCCTGATCTCGGTTAAATCCTGTGCCAAGGCTGGTTGCCCAAACAGACAAGTGGGCCAGGGTTTTCTCTAGCTCAGCCAGCACAATCTACTTATATATAATACATTATATTGCAAATATACAAAAGATATACATTTGTTCTTTCCTTCTTCAGCTATATGCCAGTTTGTAATTTTATGTTACTATAGGACATATAAGTATACATGGCTTGAATATTTTTTCAATATCAAATTACAGAGTTCAAATTTTGAACATCAATTGAAATTAAATTAATTTCAAAAAAAAAAAAACATATGTATAAGAGCATATCATTAGAAAGATCTCAACGGAAGTTTTTTAACTGATCCAGTTTTACACAAAACTGATAAACAGGTAGAATATTATGAACTTTTAAAGATTTAAATATATAAGGATTAAACAGTTCCCTATAAAATAAGAGATTAATTCTTTTTAAATATAAGTAACCAATGTGTCATTTTAGTGTTTAATCATCATTTAGTCTTATCATCTCTAAGCCCCTACTTTCTTGTTGAGAATGGTAGTTTAAAAAAAAATCCAAAGTGGGATTTTGTATTCCTTTAAAGTTAGAAGATGTATTTGGCCACAGTTTATAAGCCAACTTTGATGCCTTCTCATAATATAATTTAGATTAGCGAACCTTTAGGCCCAAAAATAATGTAATAGCAAATGATTTTATGGGCAGTCTAACTATATTTACACTTGGCCAAAACATGATACTAACCATCCCAAATCAAGATTGCATTGCACGGAGCTCATAATTAGTTTCAAATGCCAAGGTGTGAGACAGGATACTTTACTTGAACAAAGCATGAGATATAATCCTCAAGACATGATGGCTAAACCTCATGAACATGCATATTTTATTAAGTAAAAAAAAAAAAATAGAAGCTAACCTTTATATTCACCATTCAGAGATTAGAAGTGCATATTCCATGAACTCAATTTCAAGGCCTAAACTACTAAATGAAGATTCCAAACTTCTACATTACGTGTATGTGCAAATATCATTTTATAATAAAATATGATTAAGCCAAGATACTGGTGAAAATATGGTTTACCCTATCGCTCATGATATAAATAGAGGATAGGTAGACTAGCAAGTTGCTTTGGAATTAGAATTGTGCAACTCGAATTACACACATGGGAGATGATTTAATGGACTTTGGACCCCAATTTTCCATCTGTTGCTACATATGGTTCCACTTTACACACAAAAAAAAAAAATTCTTTTGATCACTACAAGAGCTATATAATATATTAACTTAAAATAAGGGAGAGAACCACTCACCAAAAGTGCATGGAGAATGTACATTGGGACAAGCAAAAAAAAAATCAAACTATTTTTGCAAAATCATAATTGTCCGTCCAGTAGCTTAAGAAAAATGATGAGGGAATTTAGGGTAACACGGGTCGACCAAGGAGCCTAACCCCTTCCCCAGCTCACAACCGAACCTCCGATCCAGTAATCTCATGGAAGGAAACCAGTGGAGATGACTCTTCCCATTCAATCATGACTTTAAACTCCATAGCCCCGGTGCCCAATCACACCTTTAAAAGGATTGTTGGAAATTCCTATCTCCTTTCTTACCCCAATTCCTATTAGAGAGGTTCCGATCATTCCTTCAGGATCCTTCAATATGTTGCAGCCAATGTGAGGTATATTTCCTATCTACTTTCTTACCCCAATTCCTATTAGAGAGGACCCCCATCATTCCTTCAGGATCCTTCAATATGTTGCAGCCAATGTGAGGTATATACAAGCCATTTTGAGATCATGTCTTAATATAATAGAATTTGATGATATTCAAGCCATTTTGAGAATCATACAAACTCAAAAGGACCAAGCAAATTTAGCAAACGGTATTGCTAGGAGATATGTTAAGATCAAGGTAACACGTAACAGACAAGGTCCAAAAAAATAGAAGTTAAACAAGTTGGATGCATACACGATAGCAGAAACTGCACGGCAGTATCTCTCCCACATACTGCGAAACCTAGGTTGACCTCCAAGATCCCACAACTTTATTGTGACATTTCCCTTAGTTAC
>JAUPMG010192578.1:0-10166 GCA_031762675.1 Pachysandra terminalis
GGGGAAAGTCTTGAAAACGGCGTAGAGTTGTAGATCGGAGCTTGATTTGTGTTTTCGTACACAAATCAGGTGAAATAAACTTGATTTGGGCAGGAGTCACGAAACAAAATGACGAGGGGAGGAGAAATTAGCTTCAGAATGGTTTTTGGGGGAAATCTGCTCGAGTTTCCCCTTATAATAGGCGACATGTCGCTCATTTTACGTTAACGCCCTTAAGTGGGTGACATGTCGCCTGACATGTCTCAGACCATTTGAAATGTCGTGGCGACTTCGGCGACATGAACGACATGTTGCCGACATTGGCGACATGTCGCCGATGTTGCCCAAGTCGACCCAAAACGACATAATGCCGTCATGTCGTTGCGCCCCACTCGTCAGGCGACATGTCGCCGACATTGCATTCCCTGGTTGTATTAATGGCGGTTGTTTGTGATCTTTGAGCTCAAGATCTTTTCTGCTTGTTTCGAAACAAAGAACTACGGCGATTTGGTGAAGTTACTATAGAAACGGAGAGTCAAACACACTAATTCAAACAAAGTGATCAGGATGTGATTTTTTCTGAATTTTCTGATATTCTTTTTTTAAAAAAAGTGGTCATGTTTTTGTTCGGCCGATCCAGCGTTGGATCGCCGATCCAACTCGGTATCGGACTGGGACGATCCCCGATCCGATACCGAGTTTAAACACTAGTCTCCAATGTCCACAAATATCAGATGCCTATATCCCTCTGAACTTCGAGTACACTACCATACACTAAGCAATCATATGAGTAACTGATTTTAATATTGCTTTAGTACCCTCCCTCCTGTCATAACAAATCCTTTTATTCCTTTCCCCCCAAATGGCCCACATAATCGAAAATGGAGGGGTTCTATACATAGCCTTCCCCCTCATTCCCAATCCTTGGATCTTCTACTGAACAAACAGATGGCACAATTTCCGTGGCATGACACAATGAGTGCCAATCCTCCGTAAAAAGAACGTCCATATGGCAAAAGCCACCTTACACCAAAGAAAGAGAATATCAACCGACTCCTGTCTCATACACATGATCCAAACCTGGAGTGACAACCATAAATTTTCGCTTCTTTGGGAGCAAGTCACATGTGTTGATTTTATATAGGACTGCGACCAATGAAACTCCCTAATTCTGGGAGGAACCCTAGATTTCTAGAAAGGACCAGAAAAGACTGGAAGAGAAGGAAGGCTTCTATCTTTTCGAATCATCTAAACAAAGGATTTAGACGAGAAGATACCTTTGGGATGGGGAGTCCAGACTCTTGAATCGTGGAGGTTAGTATTAATGTAAACCTCTTGAAGAGACTCAAACAAGGAAGCAAGGTCAGCGGGACTCTATAAAACTCCAGATTCCACTCCAGACCATTGGAGGACCAGGATAGAATATCTGGCACCGTGGATTGACAGTTACGAACAGGATTGAAGAGACGGGGAAATTTGGATGACAGAGAATTCTCACCCCACCAAAGATATGACCAAAACAAAATCTGGGAACCATTCCTTACCAAGAATCGGACATGTGGATAGAACAAAGGTGCCAAGGCGGAAATCAGCTTCCATGGGATAGTACAGTAAGCCCTAATGCGCGGGTTGATGTCCCACCATTTTCGTGAATACCATACTTACATTTGTGGCCTTGAACCATAGAGCATTCTGATCTGTACTAAATTTCCATAGCTATTTACCGAGAAGAGACGAGTTTAGAGCCATAATATTTCCCAAGTTCAACCCTCCCTTCTTTTCTCAACGTATACTCCCCTGTTTAACTAAATGATTTTTCTTGAAACCCCCGCCCCCCACAAAAATGCTCTTTGACATCTCTCTATCTTCTGAACTACACTCACTAGAGCCCGGAATAAGGTGAGAGTACACATGAGGATTAGCTAAGGCCACTTGGATTAATGTTATCCTTCCTCCAAGCGGAAGATGATTCCTTTTCCATGTCGCCAACTTTTCTCCACTTTCTTAATGATAGGTGCCCAAAATCCCACTCTTTTAGGATTATCATCCAATGGCAACCCTGGGTACTATTTTAAAGGCCATTCAGCTGTCCCACATTGCAAAACCCTAGCACATACCTCCATAAATTCCTACCTCACGTTGATCCCTGCTAATGAACTCTATTCAAGGTTTACTTTATGACCCGACACCATCTCAAAGCATCTGAGGATAGATTTAATCTAGTAAATCTGCTCCTTTTTAGCTTTGAAGAATAGAATTGTATCTTCCGTGAATTGTAGATGGGATACCAGAATTCCCCAGCTGGGCAGGTTCGGATTTAAGTTGGAGGTCGTGGCGGTTGCGCAAGCCTCCTACTTGGGATTAGTCGGGCCTAAGGCCCGGACACCCAAGTTATCATTAAAAAAAAAAAAAAAAGACATCCGAATATCTATTTCCGCCATTTTTCGCTGAAACCTTTCCACTCCAAAACTACGTCTAGAAATCTCCGTTCAACTTTGTCGTAGGCTTTCTCTATGTCCAACTTACACACTAAACCTGGTAACCCCATCCTAACTCTTTCCTCCACACATTCATTAGCGATCAACGCACTATCTAGGATTTTCCTATTCCGAACAAAAGCACTTTAGTTAGCTGAAACAATACCATGAAGTACCTGTTTTAATCTACTAGCCAAAACTCTGAGATGATTTTGTACAAGTTAGTGATTAAGCTAATGGGTCTAAAATCCTTGATCTCTCTCGCACCCTTCTTTTTCGGAATTAGAATTATGAAGGTTGCATTTGTGGCTTTATTGATAGTCCTTCCTTGGTAGAATTCCTGAAACACCTCTAGAAGATCCTCCTTAATAACTTTCCAACGGTCTTGATAGAATGTCATTGAAAATCCATCAGGACATGGGGCCTTGTCTTGATCCATTTCCCATGTTTGATCTCCTCTACTTTGAACCTCCTTTTTCCATCCATTCTGGTTGATCCCTTGAAAGTTTGCTTTCCCCCCAAATTTTTCGCATTGAACCTAAGATCCTATTCTGATTTATATAATTTCACGTAAAATTCCTCTAATGCCTCCACCATAAGCTCTTCATCTTCAATGATTGATCCATTCACTTCCAAGCTCAATATGAGATTATTCTTATGCCTACCTGATGCTATCTTATGGAGGAATTTCATGTTTGCATTACCCTCCTTGATCCATGTGGCTCTAGATTTTTGCCACGAACTAATCTCCTCCCTAAGTAAGATGAGCTCCAAGTTAATTTTACATCTTTTTCTTTCATCCGACTCCTCTCGAGACAATTGAAAAATTGTTCAACCCCATCCAAAATTTCAATCCTTTACAACGGTTCCTTTTTCTTGCATGATACATCACCAAAAGTACCTTTATTCCACTCCTGGATTTTCTTTCTGAGCTCCCTAAGGGTACAAATAAATTTAAATTCTGCTCATCCCTGCACTTCCCTGTTCCTCCTATCCTCACTCCATCACTTTTTCACTAATTCGAGAAAGGACGGATGCACCAACCACATATTTTCAAATCAAACGGTGAAGGTCCACGATTAATGCTCACAGATGTCAATAAGATGGGATTGTGATCTGACGTGAGTCTTGGAAGTAAGACCCGAGTCATATTATGGAAATGGGATTCCTAGTCTACCGAAGCTAAGCACTGGTCGATACGACTCAAGAGAGGAGGATCCTGCATGTTGGACCAAGTAAAATTTCCACCCCTAATCGGGAAATCCACCAGTTCTAGATCATTAATCAATCCTGAAATTCTACGCATGTTTCTTGTGGACCAGCCCCCTCTACTTCTGTCCTCAGAAAATCGTAGTGTTAAAGTTACCAATGATACACCATGGACCATTCCATACCTCCCTAACACCACTCAACTCACCCCCCAAAATTGTTTACATTAATCCTAGGGCTATTCGGACCATACACACAATTCAAAGTCGAAACAAACTGATCATCAACATTCTGAAATTTGACAGACATGGAGAATTCTTTGACTTGTATCCACACTCTGACACAAGTTCTGTGTCCCATATTATGAGAATGCCTCCTAAGGACCCAACCAAGGGAAGAAATGCCCATTTCTTATTTCGAATCTCCCATATTTTTCTGATCAACTTGCCTTCAATCCACTGCTTCTTAGTCTTAAATTACTAAAATGGATGGCCTTATTCTAAAACATAAGTCTTTAGCAGCTCTTTTCTTTGCTGCATCACCCAATCCCCTAATATTCCAGCTAAGGATCTTCATCTAGAACTAGAACATGATCCCTCGTGACCACTACCTGTTGCCCTATTGTTCTTGTAATGAATGCTCCACTCCAAGTTTCGTAACACACACATTCCGACCACCCTCTTTGGTTCTCTAAAGTGGTAACCGCCTCTGGGATACTTACCCTCTTACCCTCCTGGTCTGAAATTTCCAATCTAAACAAATTTACAATGTCTTCTACCCCAACCCATTCATCATTGCCTTCATTCACCACCTCCCTTACATCTCCATTTTTCCCCACCAGGGGCTGACCTAGCTAGGGAAACATTCTGGCTCGAGCTCTGCAACTTATTAGGCAAAAACTCATGCAAGGATTTGCTGCAGATTGTAATAATTCATGGGTTAGGCCTACAAGTGTTTTGGTAAACACAAAAACCAGGTGAATCATCTCTCCCATACAAATAAGCACTGTACATGCCTGATGGGAGACAATAAATTGCATCCCTAGATGTGACTGGAAATGCAGGGGAGAAAGATGGCAGAGAATATTCTAATGACCCATCCACCGGATTGGTTCCCTGCAATCCCATTCGAATCATCAGCGAACCTGCTCCTGAGAAGCAAGAAACACTAGGTAGCCATGCTTGGTTCACACCACACGAGGAGACTGTTATGCTGCTTTGCATCTCTTCCGGCTTTGAGCTCACATTTTGTTCCTCCAGAATATGCTCCCCATTCCATTCCAATTGTCCAAAGCTCTGCTGCCATACTACAGCTTCTTCAAGGCTCTCTTCTTGTCCAGATTTGTACCCCAACAGTGCTTCCAAACCTCCCTACCACGTTGTATCATTAAAACTAGATGGGTTTAAGTCTTCCGGATTGTTGACCTCGTTCGATGACGGAGATCTTCTCACCCCAATTGGATAATCACCCCCTTCCATAGTTTCTTCAAATTCTGAAAAAGAGATTGTATCCAAAATCTCAGAACCTCTGTTCCCCGATCAGTTGTTCCATCCCCTTGCACCGAGAATTCTTGTACACTTGAATCTTGATCATTGATAGATGAAACCGACCTTCCCTAATTCAGCTGAATATTTCCTGTATTTTTCGTCCCTGATATCATCCGTTGCATTTCCTCCATTCTGCTCAGAACATCCTTTAGCG
This sequence comes from Pachysandra terminalis, assembly GCA_031762675.1. NCBI lineage: Eukaryota > Viridiplantae > Streptophyta > Magnoliopsida > Buxales > Buxaceae > Pachysandra > Pachysandra terminalis. The sequence continues at coordinate 5,367 of JAUPMG010192578.1, forward strand.
CTGGCTAAACTACAGCCATGACTGCTTCTTGTATATAGTCTTGAGATGGGCCTCCTTGAACTGGTGACCATGATCGTTCTCTTATGTTGGCTTCCCTACTATCACTTGTACGTGGGGGCCTACCATGAGATGGACTAGTGTTCCTGTTGTAAGAAGCACGATTAGCCCCATTTCTTCTATTACAAGCCCTACCACGCCTAGGCCTGAAAGTACCCTCAGCTTCTTGCCCTTCTTGCCTTCTCAGGCCCGGCCCATAGTCACCCCAAGTCCGCCCTGTAGCTCTACTAATCGATCTGGTTCTGAGGCAGGAAGATTCTGCCACCGTCCCTCTCCTATTTGAATTTGAAAGCAGATCCTTGGATGTACTGCTGTTAAGGCCATCTATACTCTGGTTAGCTGCACTGGAATTGTTAACCGCTACATGGTCGACACGTGTTGTTTGTATCCCTACATGTTCTCTTTTCTGTTGTTACATTCAACTTCAATTCAGGAATAATGTTAACTCATTTGTATGGCTGTATGTAGGTTCAACATATTGCCGTAAACATTTTTCATATCAACCTTGTTCTACTATCCTAATTCATTTTTCTCAGCCATCCCATATGTTTTTTATTTATTTATTTTTGAGTGTTCGACCTACTTTTGGCGCACTCGTTCTTTTCACTCGATCTTTGTTGCACATGACAGTATTGTTTATCACCCATTTGGCCTACTCTCAGCTCTCTCTGGTTGCAATAGTATCTTGTTTGTCTTTCCTTAATATCACTAGTCAATCGGTATCCTCATCTTGGCTGTTGAATTTCCTGGTCATGTAACTCCTTATGTCATCTCACTTGTTTTTCTTGGGCCTGATAGTATTATTTTATCACCCATTGGGCCTACTCCCGGATCCCTCTACAGTGCTTTATTGTTTGTCTTTTCTAGTCATGTCACTAGACCATCTCAATATCCTCATTTTGGCTGTTGTGCCTGTTATATGAATCCTTGCCGCAACATTCTTTCCCACAAAGGAATATTGGTCTTATTTAATTTTATTTTAGTAAATTTTTCTTTAATTGATCAGTTAGCATTGGTCATGTACGGCATTAGAAGCTCATCCCCATGCCAAAGACCCTGTTATTGCTGTACGGGAAGCACTCCCTCCTCTCTTTGTCCTTATAGTTAATCAAATTGAGATAATAGTTGTAGTTTCTGTTGGTATCTCCTGTCCATAAACATGCAACCACACTTATCTGCATGTATGTTCCCGATAATGTTGCATTTATATTCTCCTAGTTAGACTTTCATACCTTGTCATACCATGGTTTTAATTTTGTCAAAAATTCGTGAAATTTCATGCACATTTCCCCATCTAAAATGTGACCGAATGTTCCCATATATCAATACTTACCTTAGGCTGTGTTTGGTAAGTTGGATTACTGTGGAAAGGATAGTAAAAGAGCACTTTACTTTCTTTGCCACTATATCCCTTGGTTGTGAGGGGAAAAATCTGATCAGATTTTGACTGAAAATGAAGCTCTTTTGGAAGAGTACTTCCCAATGAGCCTACGTTTTTCAAAGAACCAAATACACAAATTTCGTTGAAAATTTTGATTTACTTTCCTTTCCTTTAAATTCCGATTAACCAGACACAGCTTTATTATTGTGAAGCTATGGCAATTCCCTCAAAATATTCCAGCCGTGGAAACAACTGTTCTGCGATTCTAATTCATTGGTTGTAGGAAAGGCCGATACTGGTCTGGGTCATTACTAAAATTTACCAGACTGATATTAGGGATTGGTCCAACAAGATTTAGAAAACTCACTGTACTTATTGGTATGTACCGTTACTTGTCCAGTCTAAAATACTTTGTATGACTGTTACATACTGGTGACATTTTCAAGCAGTAAAACTCGTGCTGTTTTGAAAATCATTATATTGGCTACTACCTTATACGTACCTGTACCAGTTCGGTATGATCGGTACATATCTGTATACATTTTCAAGCTCTAATGTGGAATACTATTTTTTTACTCTTTTGTCATTCATTTTGAAATAATCATGTCTTTAGTAGCTTTAACACATAATGCATTGTTTATTATTATGTGACTGATTTAGTTTAACTGTTGATCACATTGTAGTGCTGGTATTGCCTATGTATGCAAAACATATTTTTCTCTTATTTATTAAGATTCATTGTTTTTTGAAAAACAAACTTGACAGTTACATTTTATAATTTCTTTTGGATATTGGAACAGATTGGTTGGTACTAGTGCGGTTCTTGGTACCAACTTACAAAACCTTCTTGAATGTATGAAGAGCTGTATTTCATTAGGTTATGCTCCTTCAAATCATTTTTCATCTAGTTCATCCAGGTCCTTTCTACCTTCCAGCCCCTAAAGATATTGAAGTCGTACTATGTTGTACCTTCTCATAGGCATTGCTATATCTCTGTTTTACATGTCCGAACTATTACAAACAGCTTTCCTTTATTTTTATCTCATACTAAGGTTACTCCTAGATTCTCTTGGGTATTTTTGTTCCTAATATTTCTTAGTCTTTCCATACATCCATCTCAACATCCTCATCTCAGCTATACTAATTGTATGAGTGTGTTATTTAACCTCCTATCATTCTATTCGATATGTCATAACTGGTCTAACAGTCATTATACTGAATTTGCTTTCAAATTTAGTGGAGTATGTTGATTGTGATTTTCAAGTAGAACCTCTCCACTTAAGCCATCTGGCGTTAATTCTATGTGCATTCATTTCTTTAAGATCTCTCTGTGATGGGATAATTGATTCAGCATTATGGAGCTGATCACTTTTTGGTATCTCTTGGTTTTCAATTGTTACTAGTGTTTCACCCCCATGTCATTTTGGTATTAAAGTTGCTACCATTGCCACAATTCTAGTTTTTGGTTTTTTTTTTTTTATAGCTTTTTCTACTAGTGTAACATATTTTGTGAATAACTTGCATATAAAGTGCCTCCTTTTAAATATAGGTTGTCAATTCGTTTATATCTCACTCCTGGTAGAAGCCTAATGTTATGGACAACTCGTTAGATTCACCACCAACTATTCATAATTAGTTAGTCATCCCTTTTACATGTCCTTAAAATGATATTAATATATTTGCTTGATGCTCCTTTTTGCCTAAAACACATGAAATTAATTTTAGTCATCCTTGGTCATTGTCAAGGCTTTAAATTTCGATATTGCCAGATATTTTGCCAACCTAGCGGAATATTTCGCCATATTGGAGAAATATTGGGGAATATTTCACTATATTTTGTCGAAATTTCGACAAAATGGGGAAAAAGGGGGAGTTCAAAGAATTTCCCTTATATTTCTTCTCGCTGGGGGCCATTTTGGCAAACATTAATTGGGATCACTTTCACTGCAAGAGCATTTTTCTATTTTCATATTGGCTAAAGCTCCCTTCACTTTGGTTGCCCTTGTCCTGCAAGTATAGTCACATTGAAGATTGCTATTAAGTATATAAAATCTAAGGAATTTATTAGATACTTTAAATATAAAAGGAAGTGTAATAGAATGACAACCATATTTTGATAATTTTAGTCGCATTAAAAACTATTTAATATTTTTTCGAATATTGATGTGATGAATTGTGACTTTGGCTCTTTTTGTGAAATGCCTTATGATGTTCCTTCTCTTTGCAACTTGTTTTCTTTTGAAATTGTTAAACTGGTATAATGTGTATTCTTCTTTGTTTACTACAAGTTCTATGTTCCAATTAATTTTAGACCTTTACTTGGTTTCATCTTTGTAATTAGTTTGAGAGAGGCCTATTTCTTGTGATTTCATTAAATATTTTTTTCCAAGTAGATCTTTTTCTTCTATTATTTATTTATTTATTTTTTCCGAAGAAGTGGACAGGCATGGAATATATAGTTTAAGTTTATATGTACAATTATTTAAATATTTTTCTGAATATTGATATAATGGATTATGCATTTGACGCTTTCAATGATCTGCCTTAGGATGTTCTTTTATAACTTCGTTCTTTTTTCAAATGGCTAAAATGATATCATGTATATTCTTGTTTGTTTATAACAGTGTTCAATTTCCCAATCAATTTTAGACCATTTCCTTTCTTGAATCTTATTATTAGTTTTAGGGTCCTTTTTTTTTTTTTTCTGCGATTGCATCCAATATTTCTTTCCATGTTTTTTTTCCTAATATTTTTTCAAAAGAATAAAACAGGTGTGAAGTACATTATTTCGTTTATAGTTGCAATCTGATTTTGCTTTTAGTTTATAATCAAACACTAAGTTACATTTTTTTTATGAACAAAAACACCCTAATGGATTGGGGTTATTTTGGAAAAAGAAAATTCCATTTTATGTTAGGCCAAAATTAGTTTGTGGAGCCTAACTCTAACTTGTCAATTTGAGCTTCCACTAGTAGAGAACTATGTTCACTGACTCGTTAGTCTATTGGATATATTCAGGAAACAAGAGAAAGTGCATTGTTATGGATCAAAGTAAAAAATAACTAAATTGATAAATAATAGTCATTTAGTTGCAGTAACTTTTCTGACCTCTACAACTCTTCATTCAAATTATATGTTTCGTGCTTGATTATTATTAATTTTATGTCTAACCTTCTTCTGCAAAGTTGTAAGGTATTTGACTTTGGTCTTTGTTTAAATTCATTCTTTCTGTTCCGTTTAATATCTTGGGCCACAAGAGTATGCATGCTGATCAAATTTGGAAGAAATCTCTCTCTCTCTCTCTCTCTCTCTCTCTCTCTCTCTATATATATATATATATATATATATATATATATATATAT
>JAUPMG010192589.1:0-10166 GCA_031762675.1 Pachysandra terminalis
TGTGTGACAACTACAGCAAGGAGTGACATATCCATAGGTTTTGTGGTGTGCCTAGGAGAGTAGATAGCCAGAGACCTCCTATTGTAGCTCGACCACCTCAGTGGGGCAGAGCCAATGCCATGGTGAAGACAGCTATGCAGAGAGACCAGGGAGCTTCCAACGCTATTCTACATATCTTTCATAATCCATTGAAAGTGCAGTTGAGATGCGTGAATAGTTTTTAAAATACTTTATGCAGAATGTATGTTCGTTTTAAAACCTATGAATTATGTTATTATTGATTATTTAATATGCCAATGGAAATCAACTAATAACTCATGTGAATAAACAGAAAGCCTAGCATGCAATGTCTACCAATCATAAAAATGTAAACATTCCACAAAACACACGATTTATAGTGGTTCGACACTCCGGCCTACATCCACTCCCAAGGGCACCACTCTTGGTCCCAAGGTATGCACTATGGCTGGTTTTCAATCAGCTCAAAATCAACCGTTAAACTTGAGGTTTCATATGGATAGCCCCTAACTGTTACATGAGGTTTTTTCTAGGTTCACCTCGAACCGGATTTCTTTGAGGGTGGTTCGATTCCTACGAATCTACATCCACCTTACAAGTTTTAAATTAACAATCAAAAACAAGGAACTTGCTTAAATAGAATTACCAATAAAATCATAAGTCCGGTTATGTGCTCAAAGCCCAACCTTCTTGCATGAATTTCTCGCTTCGCTCATTTGTAGAAGATGCTTCAATGGACGGGGAACAAAGGGGGTGAGGGCCTTACAACCCTTGACGTGTGTGCATGTGATCTACCTATGAGGTTCTACACATCTAGGGTAAGGTCTTATTTTCAATTTATCTGCTTCATTGGATGAGTGTAGGATACTCTCACCATGTGAATGGTGAAGAAGATGAAGAGGGAATTCCTCAAAGCCTCTAGGAGTTTCTACACTCTCCTCAATTCTCTATGGCTCTAGAAGAATTCTCTTTTGGGTTTCGCATTCAAGTGAATGGGTGTTCTATTTATAATAGTCACTTAAAATCTTGTAACCGGATGACTGGGTAACATGTCCGGTCGACCCCACACCTCCCAACGACTAGAAATTGATGCCCAACAACTTTATTTTTTCTAACCCCACAACTTTCGGTTGAACGGACCATTCGGTCGGTCGATTGGTTTCTAAAGAATCCAAAGACGCTCCTCTAATCTGTTCGTCAGAAGAAACCATCTTGTAGATCGGACCAACTTGGTTGGTTGACCGGGTGCTACAGTTCTGTAAAAACAGTGAGGACTTGTTTTACGACCAGAATAGGGGTCGGTCAATCGGATCGAACGGACTCCCCACCGGTCGACCGGACCAACTTGGTTGGTCGATTGGGCCCTGCGACCTATTTTTACCAATTCTAAGGTCTATTTCCCAAAGGCCATCCATGATTGATATCGAACAACTGTGGGTAGTACCTGTTTGTCCAGACATGAGTCCTGATGACCATGGTCTGCTGAATGCCCTTTAACTTGTAAAGGGCATGAAATTACGGGTTGCAATGACCTAGAGGGGGCGAATAGGTTTCAAAACCGATATGCGGAATTAGGGCCCAATTAAAATATATTATATTATGCTATTGGAGATTAAAAATTATAACAATACAAATAAAACAAGAAGGGATGGGCAATCTAAAAAACCATTTTTGTGAACTCCTCTTGCGCATGAGCCTTGCTACCAAGAGTAGTAAGCATTGCATATCATGCATTCATTTGTGTAAACCCCTTTCGTGAATGAGCATCACTACTAGGAGGGATGAACATCTTAAAACCATTTTTGTGAAGTCCCCTCGTGAATGAGCATCGCTACCGAAGGAGTAAACACCCTAAAAATAGTACTTGCAAATCCCTTCTTGTGAATGGGCATTGATACCGAGAGGGATGAATACCTCAATTTTGTTTTGTGTAGACTCCTCTCGTGAATGAGCATCGCTACTAGAGAAGTAAGAACTCTTAAAATCGTTTTTTCAAATTCCTTTCGTGAATGAGCATCGCTACTGGAGGAATAAGCACACGTAAAAATCATTTCCGCAAACTCCTCTTATTAGTGAGAATCGTTACTGAAGGAGTGAGTGCCTAAAATCATTTGTGTAAATCTCTTCTTGTGAATGACCATAGCTATTGAAAGGGATGAGAACCCTAAAATCATTTTTGCAAGTCCCCTCTCGTGAATGAGCATTGCTACTGGATGATGAGCATCCTAATTTTTTTTTTAAATGAGCATCACTACTGAAGGAGTAAGCATCATAAAATTCATTCATGTGAATCCTTTTTTGCGAATGATCTAGCTACCGAAAGACAGGAGCATAAGCATTTCATTTCATGCCCTGCATACTTTAGACGCATTTGCATTCATATTCACATTTTTCATACGTATCATTCGAGAGGTATTTTGGTATGTTTTTGTTTATAAGATACAGTGAGGATCCATTTTTGTTAAAGGTATTCTTCTCCTTTCATCGCAGTCATGTTTGCATCTCAAGAAAAATGTACTTCTTTGAAGTCTCTATTTATTGAGATCCCAAATGCATAATAATTGACTCAATCATCTATTGTCTTTTGTTAATGCCTACATCTCATAACCATTCATTCCTTGTGATGAGTCATGACGATGTTATGTTGAGCTCAGAATGCATAGATCATTTCAAATCATTGCAAATATTTAATCAGGTCATTTCATTTATGAATCAGAGTCTATGTAGGATTCAAATGCATTCATTCATCCATGCATCCAAGTTGTGAAGCACCAAGAGACATTCATCATCTTTAATTGGTGGGATTTCAATATTTCTTTTTGAAAAGGACAAGGTCCATTATTGGTTGACTTCCAATTTGGAGGCTAATGCTACTTTGGTAGTCACTATTTTAATAAATGGGAGAAAAGAATCTGTCTTTTTTCTAGTTCTGACTGGCTTGTTTGAATGTACACGACATATTTTTCCTTTCTAAGAAAATTTAATGTACTGATGGTATACTGACGGAACATTCTTCATATCATTGATCCATTTCCTTCCAATAATCATATTGAATTGAGAATCGATATCTACCACGTGAAATTCACTATAAACTTTAATTGGTCCAATCCTGGTTTGAAGATTCAAAATCCCATCATTGGTCTTTGGGTATTGTCATAAGTTGTTACAATGAAGGATTGAAATCTTATTACGCACATGCTAACGGTCAAGCTGAAGCAACTAACAAAGTCCTAAAGAACGTGCTGAGAATAATGATTGAAGACAAGCCTTTGTCATGGCATAAACGATTATCGGAAGTCGTTTCGGCCTACAAGACGTTCTACGAGACAAGTATAGGCACCACACCATTTCCCTTAACATATGGGCATCATGCAGCCCTTCCACTAGAGATAACGGTCCCCTCACTCAAGGTAGCATTCCAACATAATTTTACCCCGACTGAGTTCACGGAGGCAATGATAGCTGAATTGGAAGACCTGTATGATGGCTAAATAAGAGCTTTTGATGCTCTACAGGCCCAGAAACATAAGGTGGCTCGGATTTACAATAAAAGGGTTAACATAAGTCCTTCTCAAAAGGAGATATGGTATGAAAGACGATTCTGTCAATAGGGACCAATGATCCTATTTATGGCAAGTGGTCACCAAATTGAGAAGGGTTGTTCATATTAGAGTTAACAAATCAAGAGAAAATAAGAACTAGAAATGGTCGATCTGAAGAAATATTATCCCACCATGTGGGATGCTCCATTTTAGGTGACCGTGTAAGCAGTCAAATAAAACAAAAAATAAGTTAAGGTGTTCAAAGCACCATCAATAAACGACCCCATAGCCATAAAATAAACAGTCATCTAGCAGTTAAATAAAAAGAGTTTAAATGGTCCATGACCATTGACAAACCATCACAAGTTTTTTTTAATCGACCCTTGGTCGACCAACAAACCAACCATCAAAGTATCTTAAAACAATGACCCTCACCGGCCTGTGAATCAGTTTTTGAAAAGAAATTTAAAGGGGAGTACCCTTTATAGCCAAGAAATTTGATAAGATGACCTTTTTCTTTCTCTCCACTTCCTTTCTCTTCTGCTTACATTTCCTCTTCATCGAGTTTGATGCAGGCACCGCCTTCACCACCTTTGGCAGAGCCACTGCTAACTCCTGTTTTCCCAACTTGTAGCTCCACATTTTCCTTCTATCTTTACTCCATCCCCTCCAGGATAGCCTTTCTTTTCTTCTTCATCTTGGCCAACTGGGCCTCCAGGCCCTACACCACAACAGCATCCGCGGTTGCCTCCTCCAGCTTCACAACGGTCTCCTTCAGCTTCCTATACTTACCTTTCAGCGCGGCAGCCTTAGAAAAATTGGCCGCAAGGCTAGAGAAGAACTTATCGACCGCCTGGAGTTATTCCGCAGAGGATTGAAAGTCTGCTACCAAAGTTGGGAGCTCTGAGAGGGAGTCCAGCGACATCTGTTGATCAATGGAGAGAGAGGGATCATTCTTCAATAGCCGGACATTCTTGTCGAGCGAAATGAGGTTCTTGGGCACACACAAAGCTTGGAATTCCATGCCAAGTAGCTCAAGAATGAATTTCCTTGCTACTTCAAACTTCTCATCTAGATCACCAGCTCCAGTCTCTGTGGCAGGGATATTAGTGGGCCCAACCAGTGGTTCCTCTTGAAGATCATCAATGGAAGCAAACCATGTGTCAAAATCTATAATCAGGGCTTCAAGAATGAGGTCCATGATAGGAGATGTTTTGTCCTTGGTCGGAGAATCAAAACTGGAGACCAACTACCACCAAAAAAAGGAGGTGCTGGAGACAAGTTTGCTGCTGGAGACGAGGTTGCTACTGGAGGATGAAGAGGGCTCTGATGGCTTTTCTTCAGAGTCTTGAAAACTTGACTCAACGGACACTGTTGCATGGATTCCTCCCAATCCTCCATCTCTATAGCACTCGAGTTGTTCTCCAATTCGATAGTCTCTCTAGACCCTTTGGTGAGGAACTGGGTGCCCTGCCGCGTAAACCGAGAGGAAGATGGTTTGGGGACAAAAGGTCTTGACTTATGAAAGATCAACGATCTCTCTTCCTCCTCTTCCTCATCCTCTTTCTCTTCTTAGGTTTGTTTCTATTGGGTTGGCTTTGGAGGAACGAGAAGAGCTTTTACAGCACGACCGAGAAAGCAATCAGCACATAAGAACAACCAACATTAATGCAGACAAGAAATAAATAGTTAACGTACCAGCTGAAGGGTCTGGGATCATCCGATCCCTATCAGAGTGAATAAAATAGTTGAGGTGGGTCTCAAATCTCCCTAAGGAATCCACTCCCTTGTCAGAGCCTAAAGGATCTTTTAGGCAAGGAAGGGATTTTTGATTTGAAGCGAATCATGTAAGATGCCAAAGAAGCCTCAAAATTTCCTTTCGAACATTGACAGTCGAGAGACCACCATTTCACGGACTTGGTCTCATGCTCCAAAAGCCTCTAGCTGAAAGATTGGTCTACTTTTTTCCTTTAGCACGGCCTGGGAGTCCCATGGATCCAATTTCAGCCTGTAAAACTTCTCAAATCGACGACCAGGTCGGATACAATCATAAATACTTGGTTCACCCTTATGTTTTTTCTTGGAGGGAGGTCGGGGGACCAGAGCTTCTTTCCTCTTCCCCTTAGAGAGGGGAGCCATGGAATCGGGTGTTGATGTATCATCAATGGCCTTAGATAGAGTGACTGCAGAGGAGGCCGTTGTCACGCTCCAAAATCTGAGACATGAATCTTTACGATCTCGAGGTGTGACTATATGAATCCAACCCATGGATCTCCAATGAGCCAACAAAAGAATTCTAATGCGGAAGATAATATAATATAAATCAAACCAATCAAAATAAATCAAATTCCATTACATCATTGATCCAATCCAGAAAATGAAAAGTAAAACCTAACTCTTGAACTAACTATTACAATTCAAAATAAGAACTGAACCATAAAACATAAAATAATTAAACTAATTCTAATATGCATCCACCACTTCATCCCATCTCTTTAACCTGTTGACAAATAGCGCATAAAAAGGCATGAGCTATGAGGCCTATTAAGTAACACATGCACAATCGACAATACAAATAGAATGCACCCATATTGAACTCATATAAACATGAAATCATTATGTTATATATATATACGATAATAGTAAATTAGCACATATTACTTGACTGATTATATTAATATCTAAAAACAGTACATTACATGAGAATATAAACAATGTTAATGAGATGATGATATGAAGAATGAATATGCTATGATGAAATCACAAGATGATCATGCAAGAATGAGTCACACATAATGCAACAAAACAACCTAGATGCTAGATGCATGCATTGTGATCAGGTTTAGTTAAGATTAGCCATGTCAAACCTGCCGGACTTATTGCTACCAGCCGGATAGAACGATTCGATTTTTGGCAAGGGTCAGCCGCCTCTAAACACACATTGCTTGGTACCCAACTTTAGTACAACTGGGTACCACTCTCTTACATCCCACGTGTACAATGTGGTTTTCTGGGACTTTCAACTGAAATGGCTCAATTCCCCTCATCAATTTTCACCTTTAGGGAATTCAAACCCAAGGATCCAAGACCAAGAGTATCTACGTACCCTCCATGAACTCCCATGGCCTTAACCTTTCCATCCTACAGTTATGACATGAATGCAAACATATATATTTATGATATCATTGTGCCAACCATGACCATTTCACAATGGAATAATCCACTTCAAGCATCTCTTAATGTTGTGGATATTCCCATGGAGCATGTTAGCAACAATGTCTTCCACAATAACCACTTGAGCATATCCACATCAACTAAGATTCCTCACCCCTAACGTCTCTTATGCAAATGGCTATCCTCATGGATGTCTTAAGGCCACATACACAATAGTCATATGCATTATATCCTATTTATCATATTCATCAATTCCTCCTCAAGGAATCTAGGTGTCAAGTCAAAACTCATTGGACTTTACCAAAGTCATCACAATGCTCAAGTCATATGAAATCAGTCAAAACATGAGTCACATATCCAAAATCTTATGCAAGCAACATTATCAATGAAATTTACATGATATGAAATTAAATTCACAATATACAAATGCTTCCATTGTATGGAACATAAAACCAAACCCACATATGTCATTTAGAACATAGGCATAATCTTAATCATAAGCATTATTATGTTAAATACTTAACAAATATGTAACCATACATCATATTCTATTTATTTAACATATTTGCATGCTTTCTGTAAAATTTCACCTTCATTGGACAACTTTCCAAATTGTCGGTATGCCGAACCCCTTACTTAAGGTACGTCAAAGGGTTTTGGCAGACCCTTCGGTATATCGAAGCAGGTTCAGTGAACCAACCCGAAACACAAAATTAAACATAGAGACTTCGGCAGAGTCTTCGGTATGTCGAGGTATATACCGAAGCTATCCTAAAATATCGGCAAGCCCTTCGGTATACTGAAGGTACGAAACTTCACAAAATTCGATAAAAACATCAAGAATACACATATATACATATAAATATTTATATCACACATCATATAGCAATATTACCTACAAAACCCAATACTTTTACACCATAGTTCACCATTATAACACATACTTAACCTACTATATAGAATCATAGCTTAGAACACTTCTAAAACTATGATTCCATTCCAAAGCCTTCAAACATAAAATCCCAAAACTTAAAACACATCTTACCAATTCCCATACCCATTGCATTTTATTTGAAATTAAAGAATATACATGGTTTAATTACTTGTATTTTTTTCGACAGCAGTAAACCCTTCTTCTATGATGTTCTGACAAGAGAGTAGCACACGCAAAACCTCATAAGCCTTTCAATATTTCGTGGTCCTTTCTCTTTTAATGAGGTTTAAATAGAAAATGTAAATCATAACCCTAATCTAAAACGATTAGAATAGAAGAGCGTAATAATCCAAACTCATATAGGGGTAATTTCATAATTAATCAAAAGTATAGGGGTTAATTTAAATTTTAGTAAGTTAGCTATAGGCTAGACTTTAACTGATTGTGATTGGTGGGTTGCATGGTAGGAAACTAAAGTGCTTCACAAACAATCATAACTCTGTAAGTTATAATGTGTGGCTAGGAACTTGTAGGAACTTTTAATCTAGATCAACGGCTTAGATTCAAAAATATTAATAATAGTTATAACTTAATTAGGAATTCATCTTAATAGATAATTAAAGAATAGTTTAACTACAACTAGGAATCTAGATCTAAAGGCTATAATTAAACTAAACTAATCTAATGGTTAGGATTTCGTAGGAACACTGAGATTCATCTAGAAGCTTAGAATTTAAAAGGAAAGAGTTTAAATCTAATTAGGATTAAAGTAAGATAAGGTCAATGATTAATTCATCTAGAACTAGGACACTTTAATCGAAGGGTTAGAATTAGTGTAATATAATCTAAGGGCTAGAAATTAACACATAATCCTAGAATAAGAATAACTCCTAGCCTAAGATGAAAACTGTAGGAAATCTATATAAACTAAGAGGGTGGACATGTGGATCATAATTCTAAAAGAGAGAGAGGAGATAAGGATTTCTGGAGCTTTAGGAGCTTGAAGGAACTTCAGAAGAAGAAGAAGAAGAAGAAGAAGAAGAAGAAGGAGTTCATCTCAACACCAACTCAAGATCCAAGGTAAGTATTCGGATTAAATTCTATTTTCGATGTGAACTAGGCGTCTCTGTCATATTCATTGAGTATGACATAGCATAACCTTAACAATTATATCTTTGGATACTTTATTCATAAGAACATGATAAAAATAGTATTTCTCTGGTTTTGTTTCCATGAAATTCACAAGGTAGATTAAGTAAGTATTTTGTGTAGTAAATTATTGGGTTTGTTTTGGAATTGTATTTTAACATGTGTATTTTAATTAAATATTTTCAAATTATCAAAAATTATATATTAAACTTCAAGAATTCTGGGTTCCAGGCTAGTTGATCGACCCGTCGGTTAGCCGATAGGCTTCTGGACTGGTTGATCAACTCGTCAATCAGCTGACCAGTGTTGATGGTTTTTGGTTGGTTTCTTGGGCTCTGCCCGAGCAACTGTTAGGGTATCGGTTGACCTGTCGGTCAACCGACACCCATAGTAATTTGTTTTTCTCTCTGCCGGAGCAACTGACAACCATCGGTCGACCGACAGGGTCAACCGACGGTCGTAGGTTGCTGTAGTTTGACCCACAGGTCAACCAGAATTTATGAAAGTGCTCCGAATGACTTGAAACTTTGCATGCAAACTATATTTGACCGAATTAGACCAATTATTATGTTAGCTATACTAAATTGTGAATATTTTGCATATGTGCTTTTATGTGGAAGATATTCTATATTTGACAAACGGGGGATATTTGATTTGAATTGTTTTTGACTCTAAACTGATTATGAACATGTTTTATATCATATTTTAAGTCTGCATGTGTACACAAATTGATTTTTTACCTACTGTGCACAATTCACTTGCACTGCATTGCCTTTTTGCATAATGACCTTGTATCTGGGCTAATGCTTGAGTTGACCTCCATAATTCCATATTGTTGGAGTTTATGGTGATAATGAGAGTGGAATCATAATCTGGAAAGTATGACACTGGGGAGGAAGTCTCGGATGGAATGCTTTCATATGTTGAGGGATCGGCCATCCCAATAGACCAATTTTGTTCACACCCTTGGTGAGGGCTATGCCTTGAATGGTTATCCCAAAAGACTTGTGAACTCTGTTAGTGGATTGGCTAATGTATAGCCCTCACCAAGGGTGTGAAATCTGTTAGTGGATTGGCTAATGTATAGTTCACAAAGGAAAGTTCACATTGGTGAGGCATTGGGATTTGTCCCTTTGATCAGAAATAAGGTATAGGGATTGTGCCCATTTGGTCGCAAACACTCGGAAGTATGATGCACACATAGAATAACCCCCAATTCTGGCCATGTCTTTGGGGGATGGTGTCACAAACCAAACTTGAAAATCTCAGTGAAGTTCCCAAGTCTAGTTTGCAACTCTCACCCCATATCCAGATGGGAGTGGATAAACAATACATAGCCAAAATCATTT
>JAUPMG010192610.1:0-10166 GCA_031762675.1 Pachysandra terminalis
TATTTGTACTTTTCTCCCAATTATATCTACTAATCTCAAATTATTGAAGGAAAAAAGAGCAAGGTATCATTTAGCTTTTGAGCAACTTCAAGGACTATGTTGCTGTTGTTAGAGAAATTAACATGTCTCAATTCTGAATATGTGAAATTTTTTTACTACTCATTTCCTGCAGACTATTCCGTTTCCACCGGTGGTTCCTTGGTTGCAATCAAGGGTTCCATAAGCCATCACTAATGATCTTTCTTTGGCATCGACTCCAGCAGGAGAGAACACAAGATTTACAGTCTGAGGTTAGAAGCGATGTGGTCTTGTACCTGTCTTCACCACCAACGACCGGCATGCCACACCTGGCTTTGCCGGATTCTTGAAATCAGGCCTGTATGTTTGGCCAAGAACGCCTTCAACTTCCGGGGAGATGCCGAAGAATCTGAATTGTACTTCCAAGTGGACAAAACAGTCATCGGAAGGTATTTGATAGTTGTGGATCGTTGTGGATCTTGTTATCTTGCTCGGTCACAGGCACCACGTTAACAGAAATCTCGGCAATTTCTGGGAGAGTGACTGTCACACTGTTCATGCTTGATGTTCTCTCTACTTTCAGGTCTTTCTCCAGGGACTTCCATTTGGAGAGATGGCCTTGTGGTATGACTAGGACTTTCCCGTCGTAAGAGACTTGTAGGCGGTCGACCTCATTGTCCCATTTCGCCAACCTTATAGCTTCAAGAGTGAAGGTGTGAGAATCAAACAGGATCCCCAAGGCTTGAATTCATGTGTAGTCTCGGCTGCTTCCTGCTGTCCGGAGGCCGATGAATCGTGCATTAATTTGGAGATTGAGATCAGTGATCAAGCTGAAGTGCTTATTGCTCTTGCCATGGAAGTAGAAGACAATGCCATCTCCACCGATGAAGCGGGGATCAAAACAAGCGGCTCCCAGGCCATTGCAGTTCGGTTTTCGATCTGTGAGTATTAAACATACTTCTATTAATATTAATTTTCCAAAAAAATCTGTGATTTCTGTTTTTGCTTAAAGTTTTGAACAAAATATCAGCATTGCAGAATAGGTTTGTAGCTAGGGCTGTCAACAGATTGGATCCGGATCAGGAGATATCCATATTTGATTTGATTAAAAGTCCGATTGAATCAGATCATACTTTATCCAATCGTCTGATCATAAATCCTTTACCAAATCGAAATAGTGTTGAATCAGATTCAAATAATTATCGGATTTTTTGCTAAACCTATTTTATAATTATAAGAAATCAGATAAAAAGAAATATAATTTGATATATATTTAATTTTTTTAAAAGAATCCTAAATTAATGACTTATTTCTAATTATATGTTTAATAATTATTGTCACCCAGTATATATATTATCTGTAATATATATTTAATATATTTATATATGCATACAAATTGATTTGGATCGGATTCTTATCTTATCGGATTATCGGATCAGAATTCCCTTGCTAAATTTTTTTTTTTTTCAAAACAGATTTGGATCAAACTCGGATCATGATCCGATCCATTGGCAGTCCTATTTATAGCTAAATCAAACTCCCCTTGAATAAGTAAACTACATGCTTCTGCTCAATATGGCATGGACAGGGACTAAGCAGAGGGATATTAATATGAGAGAGAAGCAAGTAAAGATCAGTTGAAGGACTT
Organism: Pachysandra terminalis; assembly: GCA_031762675.1. Taxonomy (NCBI): domain Eukaryota; kingdom Viridiplantae; phylum Streptophyta; class Magnoliopsida; order Buxales; family Buxaceae; genus Pachysandra; species Pachysandra terminalis. Next base: position 1,667 of record JAUPMG010192610.1, read on the forward strand.
CGACACACGGGCTCGCATATGGGTGAGTTGCAATCGAGAAAGCAACCTTTAGCTTTCGAGTCTGTTGGTCGGACTCTTGGGCACTTTGTTAGGAATGGATTAATCTATATCTATGTAGATCAATCAAAACTCACCAAGAGTTCCCAGATCTTGGGATTCGATGAATCAAGAGAAAAATTAGTAAAGCAACCAAATATGAAAGAAAAAATAAAGCAAAGAAGAAGAACACAAAAATTACGTGGTTTGGCGATCTTGCCTACGTCCACGGAGCGCACCAGAAATCCACTAAAACTTGAATAAAAACCTAAATCTGAAACTGAAAATTGCATATTTATATTAAGATTCGACGGGTCGGGCATAGAAAATGGATTCGGGTCGAGGGCTCTGCCCCCGAATCCTTGCAATCTGACAGACCCACTGCAGGGGCGATGTCCCTCGCCCTCCCCGTAGGCTGACAACGTAGGTAGACCTGCAGTTTGCTCCGCTCGCAAATCAGCTCAGGCTTCACAAACCCAACTGGACAAGTCATGGCCGTCAGAAAGCATTTGCTCTGGCGAGTGTTACAGTTGACTCGCTGCCGTGCAACCGAAGCTGCTTCCATTTGTACCACTACTGATACAAAGAAGGATAGAGTTATCAATGTATAATGACTACTTGTGATCCTCATGTTTCTCTTGTGAGAGGCAAAGCAAAGATACAAAGGAAGGACAACAAACTCAATCTAATCCAACAACCTATTCTTGATCTTGCTGTTCTTATAGAATCTAACGAATACTTTAATTTTTTTTTCTAAGCTTTTGATCTAAATCAACTTAGAAACAGGAACATGGCTTCGTTGGCTCTCTTAAATGCTTTGAGGGGTTTTAAATCTTGGTCAGAGCTTCGGGACTAGTAACTGTTTTTTTTAAAGTAGCCATTAAAACCGGTAATCTAAAGACCAAAAATTTAGGGTTTTCAGCAAAGTTTGATAATAATTTTAAAATGATCTCTGGTGAGGTTGAGTTTGTCTCATAGTTACGTTATCCTCGTTTAACAGACAGAATCCTGATTCTCCTCCCCAAATAACTCTATACGTTTTGCACTTGCAATTCATGTTTCCTGCATGGAAGAATAAACATTCATCAGCGTCTGCTATAGTTTGCTTATCAGTTCTATGAACTCCATCCCTGTATACTGGTCGCTATAAGAAAACCTCAATTAAAAATTTTTTGCTAGAAAAATATAATCTCTCATCAAAACAAATGAAAGAAAATCGTTTGCAATATTTTGTTGTGATTTTTTCGGGGGATTAAGGCACGATGCCACGTGTATAAAGTCACTACTTGTAACCGGTTATCTCAATCTCTACCCATGAAGTCACTGTTTATGGTAGGGACAAGAAAGGGAGGAGCTCTGTTCATCCATGCACATTGAAACCCATCAAAGGCAAAGTTTGCTAAATAATCTGCAGGAATGTTAGCTTCACGAAACACCCATGAGAAGTTGAATAATAAGTTCGAGTCTCCCTCAATAATAATATATTGGAAACCACTAGTGCGCGCCAAACTGATACCTTTAAGATCAGCACAAGCTTCAGCTAAATTACTAGTAATATCTCCAAATTTGGTGGCAAAACTGCATAAGAATTGGCCACAATTGTTTCTACATAGTCTTTCTCCAGCAACTTCAGATGTTGATTTTCTTCTTGCTCCATCAAAGTTGAGTTTTATAAAGTCTCCAAATGGTAGGTCCCATTAGGGGTGCAACTCGGTTCGGTTTGATCCGGGTTGACCTCAATCCAAAGCCAAACTGAGGTGTATACATACAACCCAAAACCGAACCGAACCGAATTAAGAACCAAAAATCCTAACCCGAAAACCAAACCAAAATTATCTGAGAAACCCTAAACCCAAACCGAAATTACTTTTTCGGTTCGGTCTGGTTCGGGTTCAGTTTAGTACAAATTAATAATTTAATTAAAATATTGTCAAGCCACCCAAGAGAACTAGGCCGGTCAAACCAGCCCAAGGATTTACAATGCATCGGTTGGAAGATTATTTGATCCTCAACCGATGTGGGACTTTACTTTATACAAAAAGGTGGTGCGTGGCAGCAGCCCCATGCACAGGGAGCGCGCAACAGCCCATGCGCGGGGTGCTGCTGCGCGACAGCCCCATGCACGGGGCGCTGCCCAGCACTATGTACCAGTAGCTCTTCCCTTTTTTTTTTTGTTTCCCTCCTCTTGTTTGTTAGAAGTCCCAAACGAATGTATATATGACGGTTTCGGTTCGGTTAAACCATAGTATAAATCTAAAACCGAACCGATTTAATTCTGTTTTATATTTTCAGAACCAAAACCGAACCAAATCTATAGAAACCCAACCCAAACCGAACCAAAATCGGTTTGGGTCGGTTCGTTTTCGGTTTTAACCGACCCAAGCTACACCCCGAGGTCCCATTGCACAAAAATCGTTTTCCTAATCAGCCATTCCTTTCTGACCGACTGTTATGATCGAATTTGAATCATCTAAAAGAGCATGAAGGTGCTTGATTGTTTGATCAAATCTGCTTATTTCTAGTGATCCATTTTGACCAACAGAAATTTAGGAAAGTAGCAGTAAGACCAATATCCTTTCGTAGGTTGCAACCCTTCCCTTCATTGAGCAAGTCCAGTACCCATTCTTTCATTCCATGGAATTGACCAAGAGCTTCCAGCTTGCCTTCAATGCATTCGAACCAAACTGTGCGAGAAAAAAGACAATTAGTAAAAATGTGTTCAGTGGATTCATTTTAACCCCCACATAGGAGCATGCTTCAAGTGGGACCTGCAAACGAGAATGGAGATCGTTAGTGGTTAGGGCATTATTCCAAAGGAAAAAATTCAATTTCTAGGGGCAAGTTTATTCCAATTAAAGTAGAAGCCGGTTTGAGGTAAGGCTTCAAGGATCAGACTGATCCGGTTCGTATCGCCCGATCTATACTGGGTTAGTTAGGACTGGCCCTATCCCAAGCAACAATACAATAGTTGTATCATAAGGCTTTGGATCGGACTGATCCAGTGATCGGTCCAATGTTTTTCTTATCAATTTTTTTTATAGAATTTTCCAAATGTACGTCCATAGCGGTCCCTTTCCTTATTGGTAACTCTACTTACTTATCAGTATTCAATGACTTAGCACCATGCCTATTTACATAATACAAGGCACTTTAATCCAGCTTATAGGTCGCTCTTTCTGTGACTTGAACCCATGACGTGGTACCCACTCTGATAACATTTGTTACGTGCAATGGACACTCATTTGGTTAAGTACTTAACATATAAGATCGTTGTGACATAAAAAAAAACATATAAGATTGTAACCACTCCATTCGGAAAACAATTTCCGGTCCATGACATTTCCAAGTCTGATAACCGGAAAACTTTCCATTCGGAAAACAATTTCCAGTCCTTGACACTTCCAAGTCTGATAATCGGAAAACTTTCCATTCGGAAAACAATTGCCGGTCCTTAACACTTCCAAGTATGATAACCAGAAAACTTTCCATTCGGAAAACAATTGCCGGTCCTTGATACTCCCAAATCTGATAACCGGAAAACTTTCCATTAGTAATCGGCTGCTCTTCCGGTGAGAATAAAAGCCGTCATGATAACGAGTCCCGAGGGACCTGAAGTTCTTTAGGTTCAAGAAGTCGGAGACGATGAAGTTCTAATTAAGGTAGAGGCAACAGCGTTGAACAGAGCCGATACGATCCAGAGAAAAGGATTGCATCCACCTCTGAGAAGAGCGAGTCCGTACCCTGGGCTTGAATGTTCAAGAATCGTCGAAGCCATCGGATAAGACGTCGACCGATGGAAAGTTGGCGATCAGGTATTAGAGACTTAGAGTTCATTAAGAATATTCATTAAAAGTTTTCTTTGGCTGCTTTTATGTGATTTTTAGGAGGAAGAGTTGAAAATTTGATATCTAGGGTTTTAAATTGAGATAATTGTGTAACAAAGTTTAGAATTAGAAGTTTGAACTCTTGTTCCAAAATTTTAGTTGTACTAGATCCTATAAGCCTGTTTAATTCAAGCATTTGTTGCATGTTAAACACCAATTAGTCTAAAAGCTCAACTAAGCAGAGCCATAGTCCTATATTCAGCTTCAGCAGAAGATCGAGAAACAATGGCCTGTTTCTTTGTTTTCCATGATATGGGACTGTTGCAAAGCATAGTGCAGTAACCACTAGTCGATTTTCTGGTCATGGGACAGCTGGCCCAATTGAAATCACAGTAACCTGATAAATGTGGGGAGTTAGAGGAGGAGAGCGGGATTCCTTTGCCACGAGTGCCCTTCAAATAGCGTAGAAGATGCATGGCGGCATCATGATGAGGTTGAAGATGGTTCTGCATGAATTGACTGAGGATGTGCACTGAATAGGTAATGTCGGGTCGGGTGATGTTGAGGTAGATTAATCTGCCAATAAGACGACGATAGGATGATGGATCGGCCAAGGGTGTCCCATCAATTTTGGTAGCTTCAAATGTTGCTCCATAGGAAATTCAACAGGACGAGCACCCAACATACCAGCGTCTTGCAGTAGTTCAAGAGTGTACTTACGCTGACTAAAAAATGGGCCCTTAGATGAACGGACGACTTCTATCCCAAGAAAATATTTCAACTTTCCCAAATCTTTGATATGAAACTAAGAGTGGAGAGAGTGCTTCAACTATACAATTTTGTTACAACTATTTCTAGAAATGATGATATCATCCACATAGACGAGAACACGAATGGATGAAGAGGGTGTTATCTTATTGAAAAGACAGTTGGGACTGTATGAAGCCGTTGTCGAGGAGTGAGCGAGACAATTTAGAAAACAGTTCCTAGAGGTAGCACACTTTGTTTTCATTATTTTTGGAAAAACCTGGGGGAATCTTCATGTACACGTCCTCATCCAAGTCCCCATGAGGGAAAGCATTATTGACGTCCAGTTGATGTAAATCTCAGGGTTGTCAAATCGTGAATCGAATCGAAAATCATTAGGCACCACTTAGAATCGAATCGTAAATCGTAAGATTCATAGTGATTTTATTAGAAGTGGGGTTTGGGGTTTAATTTTTGGGATTTCTCTTAGGAAAAAGGCTTTTTATTGTTTAAAACATGTAAACAACATTTCTTTATGTATATTTAATTGTTTTAGAGTACTATATTCTATATAAACAAGGATCAAATGAAAAAAAGGGAATTCGTTCAATAAAAAAGAAGAGGCACTTTTCTTTACTGTTACAAAATTGAATTGTATGAATCGTATGTTAAGATCGTAAATTATAAGATTCAATGTATAGATCGTAAGATTCAAACATAAACCAATTTGAATCGATCTAGGATCAAATCGAATCGAATCGTAAGATTCATACAATGAATCGTAAGAGTTTAACAACAGACTAAATCTCAATTCTTAATGGAGTCAATGACAAATAAGCATCAAATAGTAACCAACTTGGCAACTGGTGCAAATGCCTCTTGATAATCTAGTCCCTCTTTTTGTGTATATCCCTTAGCCATGAGCTTGGTTTTATAGTGCTCAATTGAGCCATCTAAATGGTTTTTGATCTTGTAAATCCACTTGCAACCAATCGATCGTTTTCCTAGAGGGAGTAAAGTGATAGTCCAAGTTTTATTCCCTTCAAGAGTATGAATCTCAGAGGCCATTGCATCACGCCAGTGGGAGTGCTTCATTGCATCACTAAAGGAAGTAGGAGTAACATGAGAGCTAATAGTAGTAACAAAAGCATGATGAGAAGGAGACAGATTTTCATAGGAAAGGTAAGTGGAGAGAGGGTGAAAGGTACCTACCTGTCTTGGTGGAGACGTTGCAGTGGGCGCAACGGCGGTCGAGCAATGAAAATCCTATAAATAAGATGATGCACGAAAGGAACGAGTCGCACGACGAAGTGCAGGTAAAGACGGAAGCTGATGGTCGGATGGTGGTGGTGAGGCCGTAGGTGTTGGTGAGTTAGGAGAGGGCTCACTCAGTGGTAAAGGAAGAGTAGGAAATGGTATGGTGGTTTTTGTAGAGACGTCCTGGTAGGGGAAAATATATTTGTGAAACATGACATCGCGGCTAACATAAATTGATTTTCTTTCAAGATCATAAATCTGATATCCCTTTTGAGCAAAAAGATAGCCTATGAAGATACCTGGACGAGAGCGAGTGTTGAACTTATGATGAACACTAGGATTGTGAACATAACATAAACAACCAAAAACTTGCAAATGAGTGTAGGATGGGGTAGAACTGAGAAGGACCTCATGTGGAGTCTTTCCTGATAGCAAATGAGTAGGTATTCGATTAATTAAATATGCGGCAGTGAGTACACAATCTCCCCAAAAAGACAAAGGTATGTGAGCTTGGAAGCAAAGTGCACGAGCAACTTCCAATAAATGGCGATGTTTACGTTCAACCACTCCATTTTATTGGGGGGTGGAGACATGGCTGGACTGGTGAATAACACCATTATCCCAAAAAAATCTTTTAATTCATTTTTGAATAACTCCTTGCCATTATCAAACCGAATGACTTGAATGGTGTTGTTGAATTAGTTTTTAACCATAAAAAAATGGCGTAAGAGATGAGGTGCCTCAGATTTGTGGCGCATCAAATAAACTCAAGTACTACGAGAAAAATCATTAACAATGGTAATAAAGTAATGTGCAGCAAATAATGAAGGAGTATGATAACCACCCCAAATATCACAAATGAATTAAACTGAATATTCTGGAAGAGGAAATAGAATTAGAGGGAAAAGGTAAACATGTTTGCTTTGCTAATAGGCAAACAATACAAATGCAATCTTTGGAATAATGAGTAATGAGAAAATTTTTGTGCCAAAAGTTTTAACCGTGCATATGAGGGGTGCCCAAGACTCCTATGTTATGTGTTCACAAGGTCATTGTTCTTAACAAAGTTGGTTGTAGGTCCCTCCAAAAGGTATAAACTGTCGCGCTGTTTATCCACTCAAATCGTCCTCCTCATGGGTTGGTCCTGAAAAATACAAAAAACAGGATGGAAAGTGACGGTGCAATAGAGTGAATTGGTGAGTTGCTTGTCAGATAACAAGTTGCAGTGAAAAGTTGGAACATAAAACACATTATCAAGGTGAGGAGATTCACTTAAAATAACAGATCCTATGTGGGAAATAGGCACGGTCTCACCATTAGGTAGGTGACGGGCGCATGGATCCGTGGTGAGAGATAGATGAAAATAACGAATTGGAGTAAGCTATGTGATGTGTTGCCCCAGAGTCTATTATCCATTCAGACGTAGAAAATGTACCCAACCAAATTATATTAATTACCTGCAAGATTGGTCATAGGAGGAGGTGCACCTGAAGTATGCAGCATGTAAGATGAATCAAGAGCTGTTGTCATCATTCGGAAGTATTTGTAGATCTGAAAAAAAAATTGAGCCATAGTCGCTCTGATACCATGATAAATTTAAGCAAATAAAAGGAATAATGACACAAAGTATAACGAGGTTTGGCTAGTGATAGCCTACTTCCTTGGGAGAATCCACACATAAAGGTTGTGAGGTTGCTTCGTTTATTTCTTGTATTTATAAATTACAATGGTGAGAAATTGGAGAAGGAGAAGGTGGAAGTGATAAAGGAAGAAAAGAGAGAAGAAAAAATAAGAAGAGGAGAAAGAAGGAGAAAATACAATCTTTCAAAAATGGTTGTGGAGGAGTTTAGGAAACGTGTAGAAAACAATAACGTTTCCTATGCCTTGTCCAATAAATTTAGGAAACGTGTAAAAAATGGTAGCATTTTCTACCTAGTAGAAACCTAAAGCTAATTGCTATTAAACATTCCTTAATCAGATCTCCTACCTTTTTCTTGAGTTAATAATATATCTGAAACAAAATAAGAAGCATTTATTGATTACAATAATGAGCAAACAAAGGTAATTGCTGCTTATCTTGTTTAGATATTACTACAAATTGCACCACCTTTCAGTAAGGTGTTTAAACACTGGATTGGGACCCTTGTCCTATGAGCTTTTCATTTCTGGGCTTCCAAATTTCACAAGTAGGAGTGGCACAAATAATAGGAGTGACTATCTCCTCGTGATTTTATCAAAGCTTTGTTCCAATATTGGTGGTCTGAATATCTCCAAGTTGGTCACCCGCCACCACCATTTGTCCATATGCAAATAGCCAAACATCAAGCAGCGAGAGTGTTTGTCACAGCAGGTTTGACATCACTGAGCTATTGAACTCATGATGTTTATTCGTGTCTACATCTTTGATTTAATATATTTTAGATTTTTCCATTTACCAGGAAGCAAGGAGAAATTAGGTGTTTGCAAGGATCTTGGTACTGATGTCTGCACTAACTATACGACCAAAGATTTTGTTACTCGGGTAAAGAAAGAAACAGAAGTGTAATGGCCCACACCACTTGACACAATATTGTCCGCTTTTGGCTCACCCGAATCAGACTTCCCAGGGGGTCACCCATCCTGGTACTATTCCCGCC
>JAUPMG010192621.1:0-10165 GCA_031762675.1 Pachysandra terminalis
CAAATTGGTTGCTCATGCTAAGGGCAACAAGTAGGTTACAGTCATTGCAGGTACTCGACCCTAGACCCTACTTGATCTCATCAGTAAGCACCAGTAAGCCCAAACCAAAAGACATCCAAACCCTCTCCCAATCTCACACTAGGTTTCTGTCTCTGTGTAATTGCGCTCGATCTCAGTGCGCTCGATCGCATTACTGCGCTTGATCGCACTCGACTGCGCTCGATCGCATAGTTATAGACAGTGACACAAATGTCACTGCCATCTCTGTTTTTTGGGTTCTTATAACCAGGATTCCTCTTAAAGTATCCATAGGATTAATTTCTATCTAAGTCAATACCATAACCATATTGAAATACATGTTAAAACTAAATCACAAGTCCGATACAAACTATCATGTAGTTCAATTTAAATTCATGAGAACATATGAAATCTGAGATGCAGAATTTACAAATCACATAATCAATAAAATCCGAATAAGTAATCTAATCATGATTATCTTAACACTAGTAGGATAATTTCTCAGAGATTAAAATCATAAGTCCAGGATATCATGAAATTCAATCATGCACAGAACCAGCGATTATATTCAATCTTGAAGTGTGAAAACGGATCATCATCTACAAGTATACGAAGTATAACCGGATAAGCAACTTATCGTGAGTTGATTCAAGTAACGGCTAGACAATTGGGAAAACTCTAGATCGGTACTTCTTTTCTTCTAATCTCAGATACAGTTTCTCACTCTCTCTCTTACAATTTCTCTCTGTCAAAACACAGTTCAATTCTCTGTTTTTGAATTGTGAGAACAAAGGTGAGGATGATGAAGGTATATAGAATGTTTCCCTAACTTCCCTCCCTCAAAGGCTCCAACAGGGACACGTCCAGAGGCACATCCCCACAACTGGCTCAACGCACAGTTTGTGCGTTCAAACGGTTGGGAAGAAAATCTTTTACAAGACAACCCCAAAGAGAAAGCCAAATTACACTAAGGCCCTCAATCTAGAAGTCTCTAATTACGAAAACACCCTAACATTAATTAAACACACTAGCCTTATGCATATATAACAATAAAATAGCCAATTAAATACAATAAAATAAGGAGAAATAATTTCAAAGGTTTTAGGTCATTACATATAACTCATCGATTTGAATTTGTAATATTAGTTAATTATCCACTCCAATTATCTTCTACTTTTGTTAAACAATTTAAATTTCCTTTTTAGACTAAAACTCTTCTTTCACTCCACCCACGTTTTAGTACATTCCTTTATTTATTTTTTTATTTTTTTGAAATTTTAATATAATACTTTTGTATTTATTAAAACTCTTCTACCCCACACACGTTATTTTATTAAAAATCTTTCACCCATAAATCCTATCTCTTATCCCTAAAAATCGCTTATTTTTTGGACTATCAAACTAAGAAATCTAAATAAATTATAAAATAATTATTAAAAATAACTAACTAAATTAAAAATACAAATTATTATCAAAATCTTATATTTGATTAATTGTAAAACATATATTTTTTTTGGAAGGTAAGTTTTATTATGTATAAATATAAAAAGCTAAATTACAAAGCAAGGTCCAAAGGACATACAATGGCAAAACTGCCAAAGAAGGAAAAGACCCAGGTTATAGATAAGCGAACACAGGACAAAGAAGGGCCAAGACCTATGACCACACAAGAAGTAAACTCAAACAGGAAACCAAATACACACGACAAAGAAAGTAGCCACGAGAAGATGGAACAACAACAACACCTACACTTTCCACAACGTCGTGAGCAATCGAAAGCACAAACAAATCAACAAATACCATGGTGGCACCACCAAGGCAACAACAATAAAATTATATGCAGCAATATAGAGTGTGCCAGCATAGAACAAGCACCAAACCAACAACTGAATTAGTAGTACAACAAAGATGCAAACATGAACAGTCATCAAAGACCCACATCGAACCCCAACAACAACAACACCACAGAGCCCAGAAGCCAAACCCTTGAGCAACTTGGAACAACCATACAAAAATTTGAATCAAGCCAGTAGTAACAGCATTATCAATCCATGGCCTCAAGCACAAAGTTGCCAAATAGAACTGTAGTGACCTCCTCTATTAGAAAGGTTCCTTAACTTATATTAATTATGATTAGTTATAGGGTATTTTATTTTATATCTAACTATATTAATTGCAGGTTATATTGGTATAAGGGTTATTTTAATATTAAAGTTATTATTTTGGGCTCCCTAGTGTAATTATTATCTAAATGGGGTATTATCGGTTATTTAAGAAGTTTAATTCTAATTCTTCACGTACAAGGCTACGTGGGATTAGAGTTGGATTTGTTTGAGGAGAGAAGAAGGAAAGTGATAAATTTCCTTCCCGCCCCATCTCAAGAGGAATCGTTAGATTGAAATCTGAGAGAGAAGATTGAGAGAAAAGAGATAAGAGAGAAAGGGTTCAGATTTGGAAAACTAAACCCTTGATCCATTGTTGTAGTGCAAAAGGAAGAGATCAAAGGAACAAAAAGAAGGAAAAGAGGAAGAGCAGAAGACTCTGGTGATATCTGAATCTATAAGATCAGATCAAGTGAGTTAAATCTTACATTATAGTTCCTTTATGAATTCAATGTGATCATAATCATGTTCTTGATTGTTCCTATGTGTTTTGATGATTGCTTGCATGAGATCTTGTTTAATATTTTAAAAATAGCATGGGTTAGGATTTAATATGTTCTATCATGAAAACCTAGTGATTTGAGATCCTTAGACTTAACAAAATTGGATTTGGGGATTGATGGGGTCAGATTCTCGAGATCTGGAAATCCCCAGATCACATCCCGTCGGCACCCACCGGTGCACCGGTGAGGGTACTGCCAGGGAATGATATATTGGCAAAATAGGGGCATCAACACCCATCGGTACACCGGTGAGGGTACTGATGGATCCGTGCAGGATTTAGACCGTTAGTACCCACCTACACATCGGTGAGGGTACCGATGAGACACCCAGTTGCACACAGTTGGAACTTTTGATTTAGAATTGATGTGGACTCGTACCATTGATTTAGTAAATGAATTTTAGGACTCAAAATAGACCATAGACATTATTTTGGAGTTCCATGATAGTTAGTACCTATCAATCACCTTGGATTTGATTGTAATTAAATATTGGACTTGACTGTAATTGAATTTGGATTGATACTTGTTAATAATATGTTGCGTTCGTGTTAGGCTGATGTAGAGTGTTAAGAAAGTCGTGGAGGTGGGAAATAAAGGGTTTCCTTTTTAGGATTCCTATGGGTTGATCATATACCTTGTGAGTTGAAATCCTCACTTAAGCTAGGGTAGGATGCTTGCGAGCTCCTATGCAGGTTGGATTACCTTGAGTAATTGTACACTCTTAAGTTAGCATTGGGTTGGAAATTCCGAGAGTTGCATCTACTCTGAATTAGCACAATGGTAACCTTCTGCCATGGGTTTGCGCCCGGAACGAAGAGGGGACATTCGGTTGTTCTTAGTAGCCTATGCCTGAAATTTGTTATTATATTCGGTTTGGGAAGTTAAAGGGCACTTAAAAGGCTATATTAGTCTAATAAATTCATTTGCAAATCATCATTGTATTCATTGTTTGAGCATTCATTAGAGCATCTACATTCTTCATTCATTGCATCTCATAGCATCATTAACTCATCATATTTAACTGTTTATATTGCATGCTTGTACTCTTGACTTGGCATTGACTCTATTGATATCATAAATGGATGGATGACTGTTTGATTGACTTAATGGGCGTTCAAAGCTCAAGCAAATTCTCATGTTGCAGGATGAGAAAGCTGATGGACTAGGACTTGGTTTGAATTTGCTTATTGCTGCATACTTTTACTGATTACTGCATTATCTAGATTAGGGTTTTGATGAACATTGAGTTGTAATAGCATTAGTTAGTTTTATACTTTAGTTTATATTCTTTTAGGGGTCATGACTCAGCTAAAGTCATAAACTGTTATTTGGATTATATGTTTTATTTTAGCTTCCGCAAATTCTGATCAATAAAGGTATTTGTTTACTTTTATTACTTGTTGTTTTGATATGGAAATCCATGTTTTAGCAATGGAACCCGAAGGTTGCACTTCGAGATTCCTGCAGTCTTGCATAGGGAATTGTGTTACGAATTTGGGGGTGTGACATGAATAGATCAATAGTAACCGCCAGGTGACACAGTGCAGCCACCTACCCAATCCTAGGAAGAGGCCTAAGACAATAGCCAATGGCAACCAGAAGCAACACCATCAGAATCCCAAACATTGAACTAAATCAGTAGTAGCAAACCCACCACAAAAGTAGCACAGGAACACCATGTAAACATACACTCAACAAAACCCAACAATAGACATTGATAAGTAGGCCACAAACAAATCAAACATTCTTAAGGGTACCCGTAACAACCTTCTTCTGAGCCATTTTTTCTTGTTTTTTCCTCTATTTTTTCCTCTTTTAGCCTCACTAAAGCCAAAAACATCATTATCCCTAGGGTAAAGCACCTAATCTGCCAATTCATCGAAAGAATTTGTGTAACAGATATTAGGATCAATTTGACAATTATTGATTGCCAATGATCCGGAGCCCTCAATCCCTAAACTAGCATTGACATCAATAAGTGGAGCCGAGATACCACTCACCAACCTGTTTATTGGTGAGTCATTCCTAAATAAAGCATTAACAACTGCTCTCGTAGAATTAGAACGACCAGAATCTGAGACCCTAGCATTACCACGACTCAAGGAATTCATGGCAGCCACTGAGCTGTACGAACCTACAGCAGATAAAGACTGATCACATTATCAAACCCAGCCACACCATCGAGTGTCAACTGAACATCCACTCTATTACAAGACCAATCTCAACAAGATTTACTACATCATTACTATAAGAGGTAATAATTCACCAATGACCCCACCTAAAACATATAATTCGTTCATTGTAAAAATCTTACCCGTAGGAGTTGAAGAATTCTCAAGAGTCGGGGCAGAAGGGCAAAACATCCGAGTATGCCCAAAACCATTGCAATGTACGCACTTTATCGGCTTTCAAGTATGCTCCACCTGAACATCCACCATTTTAGCCTTTACACCATATTCAACTGTATTGACCTTGATAGAATCCGGTAGGTTCCAATCATCAACTTCGATGCACACCCTAGAAAATTGAAGTCAAGTGCCCTTATCAGTAGCTTCATCCAGATATAAAGGATTCCTATGTAACTAGCCATGTAACTAAGTCTGTTAGAAGTCCACATTTTCATGGGGACATTTAGAAATATTACCCACATAGGGAATTTGGATGTTGTCATCTTCTCAAAGCTCAATCCGGGGGCCCAAGGTCTAACAACGAATAGTTGGCCAACACTATGCCAAGGACAGCTGTTAAGAACCATGTCTCAAATACAAGCATTAGAAAAATGAAACAAAAAATACCCCTAGGGTAAAGTAGAAGCAATAACAGTTGAGGTTTTACCCCAAAGCCGTTTCTGCAGCAGCCTTCACCATCGGGAAGGGAAGCCTGCGTTCAAGGAAGCAACCAAGCAATCCTCCCAACGACGACAACCCTCAAGGATAACATCAGTCAGAGAAGCAATACATTTGATGCCATCAACAATAGAAGGAGGAAAGTATTGTAGCTTGGATCGCGACCTCACAAATGAGGGAAATAATTCACTCCACAAAACCTTCTTAGGGGAAACCATCACCAGATTGTGAAGGAGGAACCCCATCCACCGGAGTGGGTGAGGCAATGGATCCTCCAAACGCTGCTCCACGATAAGGAGGGGACATAGCACTAGGGGGGAAACTCCTCCCCAAAGGACAAATTGGTCGTAGCCTGTTGGGTCGAAATAGGAGCAGACGAGACAATTTCGGTCACCGGTGGGACGAGGAACATGGCGCTGTCGCATTGGATAGGGAAAAACCAGCTGGGGAAGAACCATCAGCTAAATGATTTCCAATAGCACCAGAAACATGGGATTTTAAGCCACTACCAGCACTGATAGGAGTTGGGGAAGAAGCCAAATGGGATGGAGAGGCAGCCATAGTTAGATAAGGCAAGATCACGAAGGGAAGGAGAAGCAGGTGAATGCAGCCTCGCCGGCAAGAGCTGGGAGAAAGCAAAGAAGGTGAACAGATATCAAATCAAGTACCATCAGAAATCAAAAGTGAGATTTGCTGATGAGAGAGAGCGAAAGCTTTAAACCCTAGCTCTCCATGCTTCAAACCCTAGCTCTCCATTTTAAACCATAAGCTATTACATCTTGTATGTTGTACATTACTAATGAATTGAAGAATCTAACTAATAAGATAAATCAAGAATTTAATTATCAACTGATAAGAGACGACAAGAATTTAATTATCAAAATTTATTTTCTTTAATTTTTTTTAAGTTTTAATATAATACTTCTATTTTTATTAAAAATCTTCCACCCCCACCCACGTTTTTCTTTTATTAAAACTCTTTCACCCACAAATCCTATCTCTTATCCTTAAAAATCTCCTATTTTTTGGACTATTACTCATCAATTTAAATTTGTATTATTAGTTAATTATCCACTCTAATTATGTTCTACTTTTATTAAACAATTTAAATTTCCTTTTTAGACTAAAACACTTCTTCCACTCCACCCACGTTTCCTTTATTATTTTTTTAAGTTTTAATATAATACTTCTATTTTTATTAAAACTCTTTCACCAACCCACATTATTTTTATTAAAATTCTTTCACCCATAAATCCTATCTCGTATCCCTAAAAATCACATATTTTTTGGACTATCAAATTAAGAAATTTAGTTTACCAGGAGGACTGGATTTGTTTTTTAATTTTTTAATTTTTTATGTTTGAGGTCATGGTATGCATAACCTTATAATAAATTCTATTAATTAAAGCTACTATCTTAGATGCAGGGAGGAGGTTATATCCTCGAGTATGGACTCTAAGAGTCAGTGCCTCAAACAGATTAGGGTCTATTAAAGAAAGATTGAGGTTTGGTTAAAAGTCAAAGTGGTGACCATGATATAGACTGATTTCAATTGCACTTATTAAAGATGGTCTATAATCTAGACATCTAGCATCACTTAGTGTAGCCTGGAGACAAGCATTCATGCCTAGTAAAGTCGGTGCTTTAAAAGCTACCTAAACAAGACCAATCTGAATAAATTTGAACTCTTTAAGGTGAGAGTGCAGATCTTGGGGATCTAACAACTTAATAATCTCATCCTGAGAGTCAAGACTAAGAGTCTATTCCATCGACTTAATTGCCATGCTGGGTTTAAGATCGTACCAATTAGACCTATAAATAGTCTTTGGTTTTACTTTAGGAATTGTCCATTTATTCAACTGTTGTTGAATATTATCAAATTCAATTAATTCAGAATTTTTGATTGATTCAGTTGGATCACTATGAGCCATAGCAGATTATTAAAGTTTAAGTAGAGAAGATAAATGCATAGTTCTAGTTGGAAAATGATAGTAAAAGAAAGATAAAACTTAATAAGAAATTAAGAACTATATATTATGTCTATCTCATATATTTCATCTCTTACTTATACCAGAAAACTAAGTTATAATAGAACCAACACATTATGGGTAAAATGGTAATTTGAGAATTTGGTAATTTATTTTCACTCTAGAAATTTCTTAAGTCACTAAAACTGATCAGGTCAGTCAGATAGACGTAGATTTCAGAGTGGGTCAGATAACTGAACTTAGCAATTAAATAGGAAATAAAACCAATTAGCAAGATAAAAGTTGATTCAGGCAGCCTAAAAGATTTAGCTGAGACCCCTAAATATATTTACAACATAATTAATTAATAGGATGATTAAATTGGAAGAATAAAACTAGAAACCCTGTTTTACCCCTGTATTTGTTTTAATTACAAGTTTGCCCTTGAGATTCAATATACAAGGTAAAGCCAAGCACAACCTCATCTTTTCTCTATTTCTATTCTTTCTCTCTCTCTCTCATCTCCTTCCTCTCTTGTGGATCTCTTGGAGAAGAAGAGGATAAAAGCTCCAAGATCCTCAGATGCACGGTGGGACAACCTCGGACGTGACCCGACAACGCCCAAGTTGAGTTCTCCTTCAATGCAAGCTATGTATTTATGTTTCAATGTTATGAATCATGGGGGAAGATCATGATTGATTGTGTTCTTCCTTCCCCCATGAATTTGGTAGTTTGATTTCATGTTTTAGGGATCAAATCCCATACTATTGAGACCTCATACCTTGTTAACGACCCATGTGAATCAATTGATTTAATTTTAGTTTCTAGGGTTTGGGATTTAGGGAGAAATGAGTAGATACATGGTTTGGACTGATCCCTTTGACCAAGAAACCCATTTTGAAGCTCCATTAGGTAATTAGCATCATCCATGTGAAAATTCACCCAAAAATACCCATCCCGAGCTTCAGCGACCTCCTCGGTTCGCCGAAGAGTTTGTAGAGCTCCCAGTTTCTGGAATTGTCGTCGAGTCTCAGTTCGGCTCACTGAGGCAGGCTTTGGTGCGCCGAAGACCCCGAGCCCCAATTTTAGAGTCAAGCGAGGTCACATTTGGTCTAATGACATCAATTTGGACCAGTTCCCGAGGTGCCAATCCATTTGGCACCCTTTTTCCTTGTTCGGCGAGCCGAGAGGTCGTCGAGTGGTTCCCTTGGTCCTATGTTGGATATTTAGTTATGGGCACGTGTAGAATGACCAACCTCACATGTTTGGCACACGTCCAGAGCCAAAAGACTGACTATGCAAAACATGACCCCTCAACCCGAAAGTTTGCGTTCGTAGAATTGGCCGAGCAATAGGAGATTTTGGGGAAACGTGTATAAGTGGTCCCAAAACCCTTCCTTTAGCTCAAGGACATCATATTACACATGTTTGAACCTTGAAAGTAGAAGTTGTGTGATGTTAACCTTTGTTTGGTTGAAATAGTGATTAATGGCTTACCTCCTTACTTGAATTTCTACTGTGAACTGTTAGATATGATAATCTATATACCTAAATGCTTATTCACGATGAATGGACTATGTTTGGATATCCAAGTGTGGTTAATATAGTGTATGGAGCTTGTGTGTGCTTAGTTTGGCTTATTTCACTCTCATATAAGGATATATTCACTTGTTTCTTTTTATATGACATTCATGGATTAATTAGATGAAGTGTGTGCACTATGGTATATTGTAATGTAGATTATGGGACTGTGTCCATATGATTGATAAGTTGAATATATGCCTGCGATGCATTGTGTGTTGCATTAATTAATGGACCTGAATATGATGAGTTGCATATGGACTTTCATGTTGTGATAACTTAGTCTAATACCCCATGGGTTTAGATTCACATATAAGTTGACTTGGTTTATTGACCACTATTGTCCTATGAGAGGACCCTGTTATTTATGCCCAAGCTGAGAGAGAACCCAATGCGGGTATTCTTCTAATGACTTGTGGGATGATGTTTACCCAAGGATCGGCACATTGGTGCGGCTTGGAAGATGGTGAGTTATCACAAGGATTGACACATCGGTGCGGCTTGGAAGATGGTGAAACCATAATGATACCTTTCTGTTGGAATATAAATAAGTATGATTTCCTTGAGGGCGTACCCACGTTGGTGGAAACCTCGGAATTGACTGATGATAAAAAATAAGTGGGGGGATTGTGCCTCCTTGGTTGAAAGCCCATAAAACTATGCTGTACGCATAGACTAATCCTATCCCTTAGCCGTAAATACGGGGATGAAGTTACATTGGTGGGAAATCCTGGATAGAGATTGGATCATGAAGGAAACTTACCTTATTTCATATTACCATACAATGTTTCTCTTTCATTTGCATTGCACGTCTTTGTTGATATTACTGTGAGAGCCTTGTATATGAAACACTTGGCCTAATTTCCATATAGAATTAGGCATGTGGATACTATGATGTTGACCTATGATTTTATATCGTGTAAGGACGGGAGAGAAAAATAGATTGTGTGATCTCTGTTGTTCATTGCTTTGTCACCACAAGCACAAATATTATCCTTATCACAGTATATGTATTATTTGTTCTTTTCTCATAATATTGGGATATGAGTAAATACCTTGTATTGAAGGATTACTCATTCTGGCTTCCA
>JAUPMG010192642.1:0-10165 GCA_031762675.1 Pachysandra terminalis
AAATCCAACCCAAACCGAACCGAAGTCGGTTTGGGTCGGTTCGGTTTCAGTTTTAACCGACCCAAGTTGCACCCCTAATTTTTATATGACCCCAGCTAGAATGACATGTTTGTCTCACACATTCTGTAAGGCTCTTTTATGCATTTTAGATGACTCATTCAACATGATTCTTCACCAATAGGAAAAAAAACTATTTCTTGAGTTTTTAATTGTTAAAGAATTGCACTATAACAAGTTAGGAGACTTCTATGAATATAATATGGTCCTCTTGATCTGCATCCACAGGCTCTTCTTTCTCTTTCGCTCTTTGTTTTGATAACACATGAGCATCCTATGGTGAATCATGGGTTACATCAATATTTTCTTAACCCATGTAACTAAGCGTGATTAAACATATCTTTTGAGTTGAAGTTATGGACCCATAGTGATTTTTTAATGAAATTGATTTTAAAAGCTTCATCTTCCTTTGTTGCTTCATTTAAAATGTTTGGATCATATTAATCTTTTGATGGTCTTTTCTCTTCAGCGTTAATTTCTTGTTTCATAACCATATTCACTTGTTATTGAGGAATAGTAATTGGGACTTGGGAGGACCTTAGATGCTCAAACTATTTTCCATCTTTTCGAGTAGCACACTCTCTTATGGGTAATAAATAATTTATTAATATCAAATCACAAGTATAGGCAGATACCACGATATATGAAATGTATACACAACTAGACAGAACTATCTAGCTGTCACTATACAGCGTACCCAAAATTGGATATCAGCAACACTTTACTCTTCATGCCTCTGCTAGACACAAATTAAATCATAATACGAACATTCTATCCATTGCGTCTTCATTAGTATGTCGTCTTGGATAGTTCTATTATTCCTTTCCTTCTAAATGTGCCAGAAAATGGTGAAAGGAATCATGAAAAAAGCATGTTTGTTGCATTCCCAATATCCTGACCACTTCCAAGAATGCATTCTAATTGCTAAAGTCTACTAAATGATGGAACAAAATCAGGGTCACGGGAAGAGTAATCTAAGCTCCAAAAGTTTTTAATGGCTTGTTGATTGAAGGATAAAATTTGTTTTTGAACCAAAGAACTAGCCTAAAAGTCATTGGAATCAAGTTGATTTGGTTTTAAAGAGGGTGTCTTCATGGAATATCCATCTTGAGTGCTTCTATGACTTGCACCAAAGGTTGCATTACTAAAAAAGCTACATTTCAGCTGAAGTAGATTGAAGTCTATGGAATTCAACTCAACTTTAGTATGAGCTTATGGAAGTGGATTCAAGGTTAAAGTTTCGGTTTCAGATCAGGTCTTGGTCCTATCCAAAATGGATACATATTGGTAACTATTGGCCAAAACCATTGAAAAATAGAGTGAATTTGAAAAATATTGGCCAAGGAATTCAAATGAACTTCAGTTTGGAGCTTATGGAAGTGGAGTCAAGGTTAAAGTTCGGTTTCATATCAGGTTTTGATATGTTTTGGTAACTATTGGCCAAAACCATTGAAAAATAAAGGGAATTTGAAAAGTATCGGCCAAGGAATTCAAGTGAACTTCAGTTTGGAGCATATGGAAGTGGAGTCAAGGTTAAAGTTCAGTTTCATATCAGGTTTTGGTCCCATCCAAAATGGATACATATTGGTAACTATTGGCGAAAACCATTAAAAAGTAGAGTGAATTTGAAAAGTATCGGTCAATACCTTTACCAATAGAGTGAATGTGGCGATGTTATAAGACCAAGTTGTGGAACAAGAATAGCTCTCATTCTCTCCCAGTGTCTCCTCATATTTATCCCTCTTTCACTTGTTCTTTAAATGCTAGCTGGATTTTTGCTGGAAAGTCGTCGCCTTTTGCTTCTTCCTTCTCCAAAGGGTAGATCAGGACTGGATCTATGTAAAGTAGTTTTTTCTTTTTCTTCTCTTTTTTGTTTCCGTTTTGTTGATTTCTACATGCTCTATACACTTAAAACTAAGAGATTAACAAATGGGGTTGGGTGTAGGGCCTATGAAGGGTTGCTTTTTAATGTTTATTGATGTTATTTTATGTTTATAAGTTGGTTTAATTTGAGTTTTTGGGGTTGGCCAAAAAGAGGATTTTCTGAATAGTGTTTTGTTTGGGTGTTTTATGGGGTTAGGGTCTAATGGTTAGATTATATAAATTCAATGAAGGGGATTCATAGGAGTTTCTAATTGGACCCTAATTGGAACTTTAATTGGTCCAGTTAGAGTTGTAATTGGATTGAAATAATTGGCTCAATTCTTAACAATCTTCATATATCGTAATACAACATTGAATATTTAGTTTGGTTTTTAATAATGTTTTAATAATTTTTTATCAACACTCTATTGCAAATGAGAATATATTGATTTTGATGGCTTTTTATTATTTTTTTTCGGGGACCAGTATGGATCGTCTGTCCTGATATGGATCAGCGATCCAACTCAGGATAGGCCGGGACCAATCTCCAATCTGATCCCTAGTTTTAAAACCATGCCAATGATAACCCTAAGTGGAATGACAGGATTGTTGTTTAACTCATGCTCTATGGATCTTTGTTTAACTTTGGATAACTCATTTACATCAATGTGCAAATGCTTTTTAATGCATTTCTTTGTGCACTTTGTCATTCTTTTGTGCAGATGGGATTAGTTAAAGTGAAAATATTGAAAAGTTAGGATTAGAGAAGAAGAAG
The DNA here is from genome assembly GCA_031762675.1 of Pachysandra terminalis. Classification (NCBI taxonomy): domain Eukaryota; kingdom Viridiplantae; phylum Streptophyta; class Magnoliopsida; order Buxales; family Buxaceae; genus Pachysandra; species Pachysandra terminalis. Next base: position 2,696 of record JAUPMG010192642.1, read on the forward strand.
AACATAAGGAGAAGAGATAAAGAGAAAGAAGAATAGGTTTAGGCAACTTCATCAACCCCTTCACCTTAACTCATATTTATACTAAAGATGAGAAAGTACAAAAATACCCTTTGACCATAACAGAAAATGACCCAAATAATTATACAATTCTAACACACCCCCTTAAGCTGGAGCATATAGATCAAACATGCCCAGCTTGAAACATAACCATTGAAAAAAAGCACGAGCTAATGGCTTGGTAAGAATATTACCCAGTGATCATCATTACCCAACTGATCATCCGAGTGAACATAAGGAGTTACAATATGTTTCCTTATCAGTAAATCACGGATAAAGTGACAATCAACCTTTATATGTTTTATGCGTTCATGGAACACATGATTGTTAGCAATAAAAATAGCGGCTTGATTGTCACAATTCATCTGCATATAAGTAGGAACCAAGGTTCGCCCTGTCGATGTCACCTGGCATATTGCCAGGTAGCTCTGGGGACATGTCGGGAAACCATGGGTTTTTTATGGATTTTTTGTCCCAAACTTTAAACATGTCTAATTAAGGCCTAATTGCATCCAAATACATCAAAAAATACAAAAAAAATGCCTATACATTAAAAGTCATTGCTTGAGGGGGTTAGCTTACACACTGTCGACTCTGTAAGTTGTAAAAAAAGATGCTATATGTAATTAAGCCAAATTAAAAGTGAATGTAAGTCAAATTAGAAGATACATAACACTAGAAATCAAGTGTCATATCCATGGGGAAAATGATGGGGAAATTTGGAGAAATGTGGGGTTTTTGATGGGTTCTCTCCCAAGTTTTAAATAATCCTTATCAGTGTCTAAATACATCAGAATATATCAAAAAAATGCAAAAAACAAATGTCTACATATCAAGAGACATTACTTGAGAGAGGTTCACCTACTCGCTGTGGTGTGTTGTGTGCAAGTTGTGTAAAAATTGATGTAATATGATCTACTTAAGCTATATCCTTTTACATTGCACATCTCACAATTAAATATACATGCAAATAAGATAAATACCATACCAATTTTAAATCATAATTTCAAATTTTTTCAATCTGATTTTTTAATTTGCAAAATAGTTAAACAATTTCAAAATTTATTTACTAACATACAATATTTATTTAATTTTTTTTTAAAATTTTTTTAAATGTTTCAAAAAAATTTGAAAATTTTCCCCCATGTCGTTGACATGTCGCTAACATCTCACCCATGTTGAGAGGCATTGGGGAAATATCGAAAAAATTTAAAAACTTTAGCAACATGGGGGTAAAAACGAAATCTAGGGATTTACAACCAGATTTCGTGTCGCCCTTGGAGGAAATGACGACATGTCACCGACATTGCATTCACTGTTAGTAACATCAACACCAAGATCCTGAAGGAAAGAACGAATTCATAACATCTTTGAAGCAGTATGAGCCATAGCTCTATACTCTGCTTCAGCACTAGAGCGGGCAACGGCATTCTCCTTTTTACTTCGCCAAGTAACAAGAGTACCCTCAACAAAGGTACAATAGCCAGAGGTAAACCGTCTATCATAATGACTATCAGCCCAGTCAGCATCACTAAAACCTGTTACAGTCAGGGAAGCAGAAGGTCAGTATAGCAATCCTCGTCCTGGAGCACCCTTAAGATAGTACAAGATACGGGAAACAATATCAAAATGAGGTTAACTAGGAGCATGCATATATTGACTAGCCACACCAATGGCATAAGTAGTAATGTTGGGGCGAGTAACATTAAAATAAATTAATCTCCCAACCATACGTCTACATCAAGCTACATCAGCAAACAGTTCCTCTTGCTCACTGTCAAGTTTAATAGTGGAGTCCATGGGAGTATTAATAGGCCAAGCACCTAATAAACCAGTTTCAAATAGAAGATCAAGCATATACTTCCTTTGAGATGGAGAAGTCCTTGATGAGAACGAGCAACCTCAATCCTAGCGAAGAACACCCAAGTCTTTAGTATGAAATTGCTTACCCAAATGTCTTTTTAAATCAACAATGCCTGTGGAGTCACTCTCAAAAGGTAATAATGTCATCCACATACACTATCGAGACAATAGTGCCAACAAAAGAGTGACGAACAAAAACAAAATGGTCAAAGGTGGAACGCTTGAAACTCTAACTGAGCACAATACCCCTGAATCTATCAAACTAGGCATGAGGAGATTGATGGTAGTGAGCACCTTGTCTATACAAGGCCCTTTCGTAGTCGGCACACAAGGTGCTCACTACTAGCAACCACATATCTAGGTGGCTTTTCCATGTACACTTCCTCCTGAAGATCGCCATGAAGAAATGCATTCTTGCTATCAAGCTGATATAAAGGCCTAGAACGATTGACAACAACAAAAAGCAGGATCCAGACAAAGTTAAGACGAGCCACAAAAGAGGTCTCTAAATAGTCTACGCCATAGGTTTGTGTGTAATCCTTGGCAATCAATCGTGCCTTAAGACACTCAATAGAAACATCCGGAAGATACTTAATAGTGTAAACCCAACGACAACCTACTGGATGTTTTCCCAGGAGGAAGGGTAGTAAGCTTCCAGGTCTGATTCTTGTGAAGAGCACTCATTTCCTCATTCATAGCATGATTCAATCCAAACAAAGATAAGGCTTGCTCATAAGACGTGGGGATAGAAATAGAGGACAAGATGCAAGCAAAGGATTGCAAGCAAGACGAAGCATGATCATACGAAACAAAATTAGCAATAGGGTGCTGAGTACAAGTATGTTTACCTCAGCATAAAGCCATAGGCAAATCATCAATAGCTGTAGGAGAAGGGGAAGGAATAGGAACCTCTGATGAGGAGGATGTGGCATCCGGACCATAAGAAACACGATTCCTATCTTTGGATCGTTGATACACTTGTAAGAGAGGATTTTGTGGATTAACCAATGGCAGGGAAAGAGTTGGAGATGGGAAAAAGGGCTTTGTCTCACGATTAGATATATGATCTATCGACAAACACTGACCTTGTGAAGAAAAGAAGGCAGTGGATTCAAAAAACGTAACATCAGCACTTACAAAGTATCGCCGAGACTTAGGACTGTAACAACGATAACCCTTCTAAGTACGAGAGTATCCCAGAAAAACACACTTGCGAGCTTGAGGAGACAATTTATCTCGACCAGTATCAAGTAAATGAATGAAGGCAATGCAACCAAACACACGAGGGGTGGGCAAAAAAGGCGAGAGACAAGGATATAAAAAAGAAAACGAAGATTGATGATGTAAAACACAAAGGGCATACGATTGATGAGATGGCAAGAAATGAGAACAGAGCATCACCGAAAAAAAGTTTGGGTACTTGCATATTGAATAACAAGGTCCGAGCACAATCCAACAAATGGCGATGCTTCCGTTCAACGACATTTTGTTGAGAGGTGTAAGCACAACTGCTCTGATGAATAATACCATAATCAGCACAAAAGGAACTCATGGCAGACTATATTCTAATGCATTGTCAGATTGAAGAATTTTAATGCATCCAAACTGAACAAAGATTTAATTATAAAATTTAGGGACAATATTAGGAAGCTCAGATCTATCTTTCATAAAAAATAACCATGTCATCCGAGAATAATCATCAACAAATATAACAAAATAAAGAAATCCATTCAAAGTAGCTGTGTGGGAAGGCCCCCATATGTTAGTATGGACAATACAAAGGACGCAGACTGACGACTATAACCACTACTCGAAAATGAACTAGGATGGTGCTTGCCCAATTGGCAAGATTCACACTCTAAACTAGACACATGACTCAATGTAGGAATAACTTGTTTAAGTTTGGCTAAAGACGGATGACCTAGACGAAGGTGCCATTGAAGGGGTGAAACAGTAGCAATCAAAGCAGATGAAACTTAAGAGGACGTACCATCAGGATCTTGGTAGTATAAGCCGTCCTTCTCATGCCTCAAACCAATCATCTTCTTTGCCTTGAGGTCCTGAAAGACAAGAGGGAGGAGAAAAAATTACGGAACAATATAATGTTTTAGTCAATTCGCTAACCGAAAGCAAATTGAAAGGAAAATTAGGAACATAGAGGCTGGAGGGTAAGGATAAGGAATTAGTAGGACTGAGAGCACCTTTTCCAAGGACAGGACGAGAAGAACCATCAGCTAAAACAATATAATGTTTAATATGATGTAAATCAGAAAAGTGAGATGGTATACCAGTCATATGTGAGCTAGCTCTGGAATCAATGACCCAAGACGAAGGCAAATGGGCCACACATGAAATATTACCTGAATTAGCTAGTGCAGTAATAGATGAAGAGGGATGAGCAGTGCGCAATGTCTGAACCAGCTGTTCAGCTGAGTAGTGAGTGCATCACGAGAATCAGAACTAGGGGAACATGTCCAGAGGAAGTAGAAAGAGAATGTGACTATGAAGACCCATCTGTAACCTGATGCACATAATCTGGCTTACCATACTTTAACTAACAGTAAGATTCAGTATGATTAGTACCACCACAATGACCACCCTTCCTGTCACCACGTTTACTTGTATGACCACCACCATCGGAACCACCAAGAAAACCATGGCTTCCATGAACACTACGAGATTCAGAGCCACGACTCCCACTACTAGAGACTAAAGTAGACGCCTCTAAAGTGGTGATAGTGGAACCAGTTACATTGGAGCTCTGTCCCAAAGTTGAGCGCAAAAATCAAGAATAAGCATTAGCACTAGTAGGTAAGGTCTCATTAGCAAGGATCTGATATATATATATATATATTTTTTTTTTATCAATAGTGTAATTGTGTATTAAGTATACAAGTATACCAAAAAAACAACTGTATACAAATTCTATACCCCAACCCAAACCTACCCAAAGAAAAACAACCTACTTGTAAATTAATCCCACCAGAATTAGCCCCCAAAAATATGTCCCAATCGCCATCCCCATCACTGTCCAATTGCAAAGAAGCCTAGAAAAACAAGGTCGAGAGTATCCTTCTAAGGATCAGCACAAAAGGAGACTCAATGTCTTCAAGCATTCTGGAATTTCTCTCTCCACATAGACCAAATCACCGCTCCAAGACACAAGTTCCAAAGGATCTTCATACACCCTTTATCTTGTCTCCTCCCCCACCCACGAATAAATTCCCTAAATGACAAAGCACCAATACCCCGCATGTCCAAACTTCCCAAGGATGAACTCCCAACGTCTACCCACCACTTTACATTGAACAAAAAGATGATCCACAGTCTCCTCTTCTCTCACATAAAATACACCTATTCGGGATAGACCACCCACGGCTCTTGAGATGATCCACAATAAGAATTTTATCATGCCATCCCAACCACAAGAAGAAAGCCACCTTGGAAGGCAGCCCCATCTCCCGAATCAATTTCTCCTAAAAAATCTGGTATGCACCCACTAGAGTCAAAAGATGAACTGACAAAAAAGTTCGATCCTTTTCCCAAATCCAGCACCTCGTATCACTATCATCCCCCACCTTAACCGAATATAAAGTTTGTAAAAGCTCCACCAAAGGATCTACTTCCTGGTCAAAAAGGTTTCTCCTGAATTTAGGCTCCCAAGAAACAATCCCATCCCGAATTCTCAAGATATCCCCAACCCTTTCCTCCTTATTAAGGGTAAGACTAAATAGAACAGGAAACCTATTTTTTAGAGAAACATTTCCACACCAGACATCCTCCCAAAACTTTACCCTCATCCCATTCCCAATCTTAAAACAAAACCCTTCTTGGAGTTTAGAAGCCACGCTCATAATTGCCTTCCACAACCCCACCCCATATGTTCTATTATGATTAAATGTCACCTAGTTCCCCACATTATAACCATATTTCCCAGCAATAACATTCCTCCAAAGACTAAGCCTTTCCTCCCCAAATCTCCATAACCATTTCCCTAACAATGCTTCATTGTATTCACGCATCCGTCGTAGCCCAATCCCTCCAAATTTTCTAGGTTTGCACACTAGATTCCAGTTGGCCCAATGATACTTCCCCTTGCTAACACTATCACACCACAAGAAACCCCTTTCCAACTTCTCCATCCTATCAGCAATAGAACCTAGAACCTTCAATACAGAAAGCAAATATGTAGGAAGGTTAGCAAGAGCCGACTTCACCAAGACCAGCTTACTACCTTTGGAGAGGAACCTACCTTGCCAAGAGGACAATTTTTTCTCCATCCTCTCCAGTGTGGGCTCTCACACTGCCTTGGACATCAACTATGACCCCAAAGGAACACCCAAATACGTAGTAGGCAGTGAACCAATCTCACAACCCAAAAATGTCACTAAGGTCTTGCAACCCACCATCCTTACCAACACCAAACACCATACTCTTTACCAAATTTATGTTAAAGCCCGAGACCGCTTCAAAACACACTAGGATGCCCCTCAAATACCCTAGTTGAGATTGAGAATCACCACAAAACATCAACGTATCATTCGCAAACTGAAGATGGGAGATACACGACCTCTCAATCCCCGCTTTGAAACCTTCCAAAAGACTATCCCTGAAACCTATGGTAAGCATCTTACTTGAAACTTCTGAAACAAGAATAAAGAGGAAAGGTGACAATGGATCACCTTGTCACATAGATCAAAATCTAAACCAGATAGCAAGGAAGCAATCATAAATTCTTCCCAATGACGTTTCTGTTGCTCCAAATCAGTAGTAAAGGGCTGATGCTGGAGTATTTGATCCCACAAATTCTTAAGTGTGCTGTAAAACTCAGACAATGGTTTCCCATACTGCTTAGTGGTGAAAATCTTCTCATATAGCTCATAAACACGAGAAACATTACTCTGATTCGAGAAAGATTCTGCAATAGAGTCCCGAATCTTTGTAGAAGAGTCACAAAATTCAACTGAAGCAGCAATATGAGGTTCCATACTAGGCCAAAGTCATCCCATAACAACAAAATCCTTGCACATCCAGTGTTCATATTTGACATCTATCTTTGGCAGAGGATCATCAGTCAAAGTATTTACATTTTTCACGCAGAAAAATTTTCACAGCATGTGCCCAAGCTAGGTAATTCAAACCATTCAATCTTCTTGAGGTAATGGATTTACGCATATCATCATCCTTAAGTTGTGGGGTTTTTCCCTCAGCCATGACATATCCAATTTAACCAACAAAACAACTCAAACAATGTAAAACCAAGAGAGAATAGATTAAACAGCTAATAACAGATGAACTAAAGCCAAGAGAATTCAGAACAACCTAATGCAAGGCACAAACTCCTTACTCAGCATAGTCCAAACATTGAAAGAGAACAAACAGCTGGATGCCAAAAAAAAAAGGAGAGGCCGAACAATAGAGAGAGCAAAACAACATACCACAGATGGAGTGGGGGTGTGGAAAGCAATTTATGCGGCTTGGGATGTGTTTGAGAAGGGGGTGAGATATAGGGTGGGGGAGGGGGATAGAGTTAAATTTTGGAAGAATGTT
>JAUPMG010192664.1:0-10165 GCA_031762675.1 Pachysandra terminalis
AATATCCTTATCTTATATTGTAATTTTATCTAACTAACATTTAGTATGTTAGGATAAAGGTGTTTTAGTCATAGGATTGAAAAAAACCAACCATTTTTCAACTACAAAGACTTAATATGTATATATAAACCTTAAAAATAGCTTATGTTTTTAATATTAGTATATATTAATAAAAATAATTATCATTCTAATACTTATTAATGTTTCTCACTTTAAATGGAATTTTAAATAATTATTCTATTTAATATAGATGATATTTTAAGATTTATTTATTAATTATTAAAGTACTTTTAAATTATTGTGAGTTATAAAATTATTATTTAGGTAATTTTAATAAGAATTTTTTTATCTAATTAGTGTTATAAACGGTATTTTAGGTGTTTTATAATGTTTTTATGTTTGGATAATGGGACAAGACTCTTTTGGAGTGCTTATATTTTATAAATAAGCTCATATAATAGGTTTAATATAGGTGTAAATAAAAATGACGAATTTTAAAGATTATTCTTTTATTTTTTTTATTAAATTATATAAAAATAGTTATTTATTAAAATAAGACTCTTTTACTTTTAGAGTTTATAAAGAAGAAAACGTTCTAATAGAATTATGAAATGGTTATTTAGTTATAAAAATGAATCAAAAAAAATAAATAATTTTAATAAATAATTATTTATATTATGTAAAGATGTTCATACTTGCTACTACAAAAGAATGATTTTTTAAGTTTTTCTTAATTATAAATTATATATATATTTTGTAAGAAGTTTTTTTAATCTTGTAAATAATATTTAGATAAATTTAAAATTCCTTTTTCTCTACGTATTTTATTAGTAGTTATTTTTATATTATAAATAATTTATTAATATTATTTTTATAAATTATACGTATTTTATCTTATAAATATTCAATTACAATATAAATTTATTTTAATCTTATGTTACACATTTTAACTTTATTGTTGTTGTTTTAGAACCACTCGAAAGTGAGCAATTCTAAACCACAAATTATAACTTGCAAGTGCACAAATCGGATATAGTAAGGGATATTCAAGTACGAGGTCGATCCCACGAGAACTAGTCTAGTTACTTCCAAACTATTTATTTTACACTATTCGCCAAAGGAAGGGAAAAAGAACAAAGATTCAAACGTTGGATGATTTAAACTAGGAATTAACTGAATAAACTATAACTAAATCTAAAGATGTTAGCAACAAAGTCACAGAGTGCTGAAAACCAAGTGAAAGGGAACCTAAGGCTAACGAATTCACCACTAAACAATGACCCTCATGTATTTTCAATTATCAATGTTTACGCTACCGTATTTTAATTAAAGATTTTCGTACATAACAAGTTATGCCAAGTTCTTCTAAAGTATGAATCAACCCTTATTGGTCCCGAAAGAGATTCATGTGGTTTTGCTATGCCTACAACCCTTATTGGTCCCGGAAAAGTAAGCATGCAAACTCCCCATTAAGATCTAAAGAACTAGGAAATCACATGGAAGGAGAAATCTACTCATACAAGCATTGCATCTCAAATCCACAATCTAGCATTCTCAAACATAGTCAAATGTTATTTGGTACAAATGAAAATTATCGGCTCATTATTCAAGTTACACAATTTCCTACCACACTTCCATAAACAAAATCCTAAACTTGTTGGTCCCGGACAAGAGTTATGTAGATGGACGAAATAAGCATGGAGAATACAGATTTAATTAAAAAATACAGAGTACACAACATCAATAATTTAAAGTAAAAGATGGCACCATGTTTAGGGCTTCATTTAGCCATAGTTATGAATTTTGCTACACATAAATAAAATAACACAAGAAAACATAATAGAAGAAAGAAAAAAATGACCAAATTATAATAAATCGTGAATGGCGAATCACGGTACGCTGATCCCAAGCGTGAGCGTCGATTCCCTCTTCTCGTATGCCGGCAAATCTCGTTCTCTGCTCTCCTTTTCTTAAAGCCCCTTCTATCTCCTCTTCCCCTCTTCCTTTTTTTTTTGTTTTTTTTAAGTGACGTCCTCTTCCCCTCTAAAATCACATTTTCTCCTCCTTGTAACATAGGGTTTATGAGCTTCTCTAGGGCACACTCCACGAGCCCACCTTCTTTTATATTCTTTAATAGAGATTACAAAGTAGGGCCTTGCATCGGTATTCAGGTGATCATGAGCTGTTTGATCCAATGGTTGAAATTGCATCAATTTAAAAATTCACACGAGAATTTATGATCTCGCCATTTTGAAATTGTGGGTATTATCATAAGAGGCTTTATGATCTCGCCATTTTGAAATGAGGAGCGTGGGCTCACGCGGAGAGAGAGAGAGAGAGAGGTTGAGTGGAGGTCACGATTGCCACTGGTTGGACCAAGCTGGCCAATGGTGGCGCACCTCTTGTCTCCTATGACCAATCTGCTCTAGACACGTAGTGTCTAATCTTCATTTCTCTTTTGTTCTTTAATTCTCTAATCGAATGCGGGCTCCACTCAAGCTCCTTAAGCCATTTTGACCTTGTTTTCGTGTCGGATCGCTCCATGCATGCAACACAACAAAAATTAATTAAAATCTGTTATTTAATCATTATTGAAACTAATAAACTTAAATTAAGGTGCAAAATGTATGGTAATATGAGGACTATCACTTATCTAGCTTAGAAGATAAACTCATTTAAACTTTATCACATTATTTAATTGAACTTATCTTTACATATTTATTTAATAGAATATATTAATTATAGATAATGCTCACTCATGAAAAAAAAAAAGACATTTATGAGTGAACGTATCACTAATAAAACTTATAAAAATAATTTGGATAAAAATTTAAAAAATATTTTTTTAATAGGATTCTAAAAAGGATAAAAGAAAGAAACGTATGAGATTTATGAGAGATTGAGTTTTAATAGGTCTCTAAAATGAATAAAAGAAAGAATTAATAGACTATATATTGGACTCTAAAAAGGATAAAAGAAAGAAACGTACGAGATTTATGAGAAATTGAGTTTTAATAGGATTCTAAAATGAATAAAAGAAAGAATTAATAGAATATATATTGGACTCTAAAAAGGATAAAAGAAATACCTATGGGATAGCGTTCAAATCTTGTTGGACTCTATCATCTCTTTTAGATAGATAAGAAAAAGATGTCAAATGTTTTAAGTCTTGGGATCAGAAATCGGACCGGTCTCGGTCGATCTTGGTCCGGACTGGCCGATCCGGACTAGTACAAGCATGGATTGCCCAGTTTTTTTAAACAAATAAAAAGAATTTGGATCAACCGAACCGACGGTACCAGTTGGGACCGGTCAGTACCGGACCGGTCCAGAGGGATACCGGTCTGGACCGCTTAATTTATAAATAAAAAAACATTGAATCGATTGGACCGGTCATTGAATCGGTTATAGAAGCTGGTCTGTATCGGTATCAGTTGGACCGATCTGATCCAAAACCTCACCATACAACAATTGCTTGGGACTGGACGGATTTTGGCCGATCTCGAAAAGCACCAGGCGGTACGGATCAGATCGGTCCGATCCTTGAAACCTTGTCTCATTCACAAATCACAATGAACCAATAAGAATTCCCAATCTGATTATAATTAAACTCTTTTGTTATCCAACAAATTAATGTCCCCATAAACACAAATTCAAAAACATAAACAACAAAGTTTTCAAGTGTCCAAGCCCCCGCCTTAAACGACTATCAAACCATTTTAAGCATCGGTGGACGATTTTAAAGGGGAATTCACCAATAGCAGGTCCTCTGTGGCTAATTCTGTGGTCAACTCTGTGGTATGGCTTGTGATTGGATGAAAACGAAGCATAATGCACTTGGAGTTATTATCTCAACAGGGCGTACCAAATAAATGGCCATAGCCGATTTGCTCTCATTTTATCCAGGGTTGATCCATAAAACCTTATGATGTCTCTGGCGGCATCAATGATGAAAATCCTAAACCTTAATCCACCTAACTAACGGAAACACGAGGTTACTGGTTTTATAGATGTGTACATGGCTGATGCAGCTAGACATCGCTCGCAAACCATTTCTCTCCTTATGTAAATATATACTAGTATCGTAGTTCAGATTTAGCAACCAAAAATTCTCAAAATATCAACCATGATCATGGAGATGATAGCTAAAACATCTATAGAGAGGGTGTTGATCGGAAGCAAGCAATAATAATAAACACAGTAAAAATAAAGATCAAAACAATGCATATAGATATACGTGGTTCGACAAAACTTATGTCCACGGGAAATAAGAAATTTCCACTATGTCAAAAACGAATTAGGGTTACAAATTATAATCCTACCGGCCCGATATATAAGGTATATCTCCCTTATACTCCGTTTCGCTCCGTCCCTTGAGGCCCTCAGGCTCCTTCCCCTTGGATCTAGGGACTAGTGAATATGAGCCAGCCACTATTTCTAACGGAGAGATACTGTACATGTAATCCTAACCTTATCGTTACTTCGTTCTACTCTCATCCACATTGACTTGCTGGACAAAGTGGGCCCAATTAACAAGGATGAGAGCATTTTGTCTAGTCTTAAAATGGTGGAAGATTAACTGGAGCATACATATATGCACGTCACACATCTAGATGATTTTTTCTTTTAGTAATGAGGTGGGAAACAGTTGAATGTGTGGCGTGCATACGTGCACGCTCCAGCTGCTCTTCTACTATTTTAAGACCAGACGAAATGCTTTCAGCAAAGATCATCGTATGTGTGGATCCGCGTCCTTCATGGAATTGGTTTCTTATTCTTCTTCCGGAAAGTCCCTATACAGTTGATTATGATAACAAAAGGAAACCTCAAAGGGTCTCAAAGCCACTCCCTTCTAAAGTAGAAAAAACCCATTCGATTTCCCACCGTCTTCCTTTCTCTATAAAAGGGATCATCTGATCACTCTCAGAGCTTCCTCATACAGAGAATAAGAAATTTGAGTAAGCAGTAATGGCTCACTGTGGCTGGTTAAGTTTGACTGTTTCGAGCTTCTATTTCTTAGTAGTCCTCACGATCCATCCCCATCATGCTAGCTGTTCGAACCGTGGAGCCCCCCTTGATCTAAACAGAGATTCATCGACGCCACCTCCGGTGGGGATATGCGAGTCTTTCCTAATCCCACATGATTACAAGTGCCAGGAGTTCCAAGTAAGGGCTCGAATCAATCCCATTTAATAAAAAGGGCATGGGCATGTTGGCTGGTTTTAGACGGAGAAGCGATTCTTTTAAAATTGATTCTTATGCATTGCTTCGTAAGATCTGCTTCAAAGGAATAAAAGATGCTTAGTAAACATCTATTGAAAAAGCGATTCCTAATAAAGTAGTTAGATAAAATGAATCTTTTTGTTTTGCTATTCTTTGTTTTTTAAAATTATCTTAAAAATATATGAGAGTTATATTAAGTTAGATTTGTGAGAAGTTCGTGTAAAATAGATAATTATATTTCGTAGGAGTTTTGTTCGTAAAGATAATACGAGTAAAATAGATATTTTAAAAATTTTAAAGGGACACATAAAACCATAAGACATAGTTCATAAAAACTTCAAACTAATTCCCACAAACATGGTTTTAGAAGTAAGGAATAGTAGCTTTAAAAGAATCAGCATTTGAATAAAACGATTCTTATAGAATCACTTTCACTTGGATTTTCCAAACGTTTATTTATATATTTGAAACGCTTATAGGTCCAAGAATCACTTCTAGTGTCTGAAGAACCGATGGCAAACACAACCTAAGCAACTAACGTTGTTGGATCGCTTTCAGGTGAAAACCCAAGATGGGCATATTCTGAGCGTGCAAAGAATACCAGAAGGGCGTGTGGCTGGTAGTGGTGATGGGAAGAACAGACAACCAGTCTTATTACAACATGGCATCTTTGTGGTACGTACTAGTAGGGAAACCAATGAAAGGAAACTACCATTCTGAAGATGGCGCTTAACTTGCGAGTTCAATTCCTCTGCTATGATTCTTACTGCCATCCCTACAACGCACGTGGATCCTCTGTGGTGAACACCCCTCCCTGTGATCCACGTGTGATTTGATACAGGGTGATGGCAAATTGTAATTTCGCCGTCACCCTTCGCCATCACCTGTGCTTCACATCACACACTCATCACAGGCGTATTCATCATAGAGGATCTGCCCTCCCATACAACCAAAAAGACGGGAGGATATTTACATCAACTCTTGATTATAATGTATGCAACTCCCATGCATCCCTTGATTGTAGGGATGGTAATAGAGGATTTCTATTCGGAACTTGATCAAACTGGAAATATTTTTTTTTCCCTAATATATAAGAAGAAGACTAGATGTAATCCAACTCAATTTACATTAGGGGAAATTATACTTTGACCCCTTAAGATTTCTAATAACTACAATTAGACCTCTCAAGATTTTTAAAACTACAATGACATCTTTCATCAAAAACCTCAAAGGGGTTGGTTAACTAACGACATTGAGTCATTGGTTGATATATCCCTTGGAGAGAATCGTTTTTGACAGTAAATTAGGTTTTAGAGATTAGAATAGTAAAAACGATAAAAATGGTAAAGTAAGATCTCTCTTCAGTCGAGAGACTAAGAGGAACATTTTTAGAGGTGTCAATGGGTCGGGTTGTAAAACGGTTGGGCTAGGTTTAACCCATTTATAAACGAGTTGGAAAATCATGGACCTAAACCTAACCCACCAACCCATTTATTTTTTACTTATTAATTTATTTTAATTTTAATTTTAAATTGATAATATCTCAAATTAATGAAATTATCAATCAACCAATTGAACATATTATATTTTTAATAAATATTATAAAAAATTAAATAAATATTAAAAATTATATTTTTAACCTATTAAATACAAAAATAGTAAAACACTTGTGAATAAAAAAAATAGAATAATTCTAATAAGTAATAGTAGTAGTAGTCTAGGTGATATGTTAATAAGCAACATTGTGTACCAAAGAATTATTAACTTGTGTAAAATAAAACTGCACGAACAATTATAAACTCATGTAAACATATACAATTACAATCATGCACTTACATTAGTTGTAAGTTATATAATAAATAATCAACATGCAAGAACAATAGAATATGATTATATCATATACAAAGACCAAAGAACCTAAACCTACTCTTAAGTCTAACTCTCTCATACATGTATTCTTCGGTCCTATGAACATCGTTTAGATATTGAAAAGCAGGATGGGGCATCGTGGTTTCTGAATTCTCCAGATCAATCTCTGGGATTCATCTTGGCAGATAGCGGCTATGATGTGTGGATTGCTAACACTAGAGGGACCAGATTTAGTCGTCAACACACTACCCTCGATCCAGCCAACCCGGTATTTTTATATTTTATATTTTATCTGGGCCAGATTTGATCAAATGGCTTTTAAATCATCTGGTCTACGTACGACTTGTTTCACAGGCTTACTGGCGATGGTCATGGGAAGAACTGATGGCATATGATTTACCGGCTACGATTGATTTCGTGTACAGTCAAACAGGGCAAAAGTTGCATTACGTAGGCCATTCCCTGGTGAGTACCGAAAACATTTTTTTCTGGAGCAAAAATAGTGGAATAGCAATTGGAGCATGTGAGTATACACGCCATGCATCGCTCTAACTCTACTAAACGTCATCATTAAAAGATAAAATCAACTGGACAAATAGCGTACATACGTGCATGCTCCAACAGATATTCCACCATTTTCGCTTGAAACGAAATGCATTGAGAACATTTCGTCTAGAGTGAAAATAGTGGAATATCAACTAGAGCATGCGTGTATACACGTCACACATCTAGTTGTTTTGTGGTAAACACTACGCATGGGGTGTATGTATTGTTGTGTGCGTGTGTAGTGCTTTACCATACTTTCCACCAATAAACAAAGAAAAGAAATTGGAGTATTCTAGTTGGAGAGATGAGATGATAAGATAGTGTTCATGAGTTTAAAAAAAAAAGTGTTAAATTGTGATTCTCTAATCCTTTTGGTTTTTTTATAGGGAACGCTTATTGCTTTGGCATCTTTCTCAGAGGGAAAGTTAGTAGAGAAGGTGAGATCAGCTGCATTGCTGAGCCCAATTGCTTATTTGAGTCATATAACAACCGCTATTGGCGTAGTTGCCGCCAAAACCTACGTTGGGGAGGTACGCATGCAGGCAAACAACATGGCTAACGGTTTCATAAATCATTGATTTTAATTTTTTATATACATCTCTTGCTCTATTTGAATATCGGATTATGAATATAAAAGAAAGATGATTTTCTTGCATTATATGACGATGTTCATAAAGTGTGAGTTCCATATTTCAGTCAAATTCTTTTAATCGTACAAAAAAGGCTCTTTTTGTTTTCCGATAAAAATAAAAAAAAATTGTGAGAAAGAAAAATCAAAAGGTGATAGAAAAGAGTATGCGCCCGGAGTAAAATTGAGTCCAGGGGTAAAATTGTCATTTTTAAAGTATCACTAATGATTAAAAACAACTTCACACATGTGATAAGGAAAAGTTATTGAAAATAACTTCTCCTTAAAGTGAGAACTTATCCGTTTATCGCTTACCAAACACACTTATAGCTTAAAAAAAAAAAGTGTTTTAATAGGTCCAAAGCTCCAATAAGCACTTACTTTTAAGCAAGTGCCAAATGCAGTCTAAGAACCCAAATAAGAGTCTTAATTTCACACCATATGTTTTACACATGATAAATGTATAGAAAGATCATCAAGATCCACCATTGATTAATGATTCTCATATAAGAACCTCTATGCAAAAGATTAGAATAACCAGATTAGTTTAAGCAATCTGAATTACATATTTAATTTTCAAAACTTTGAACCTAATTTTATTAATAGTTTGATGGTTAAACTTGTTTGATCCTTTTTTGTTAATAATCATATTTAATTTCTTCATTGAGACTCATCACATTGTTGTTCCTATCATTTTGGAAAAAAGCAAGACCAAATTTATCACCCTTCATGGTATGTATAACTTAACAGTAAAAGATTCTCTTAATTATATAATGGTTCCACGAACCGACGATACAAACAATTGGATCATGGGGTTATGGACCGATGGTCTGAAGATCGATACCGCCAGTCAAGTGATCGATTCTGATGGTCCGACAACCTGTCTAGTCGAACTTGCCGGTCCAGTGTTTGGTACCACTGGTTCGGCTGTCCGACAACTGATGTCATCGGTTCGACATCCCGACGACCAGAACCACCGGTTACAACAATCGAATGACCAATCTCGTCGGTCTGGTGACCGATCCTGTCGGTCCAGCAACCGGTCCCACCGGTCCGGTGACGGTTTGATCTGTTTTTTTTTTTTTTTTACTTTTTGTACCGGATCCAGACCGGCTGGTATCGGTTCGTATTGTCGGTCCGGACTGGAACCCGCCGAGAGTGGTCCGATCTCCAGTTCCGATACAGTAATTAAACCTTGAATTATATACAGAAGAACAAATTTCTAATGTAATCTTGTTTGCTCTGACAGATAACCACACTTTTGGGTCATGCAGAGTTCAATATAAAACTGTAAGACAGCTGCTCGAGTTGCTCTAAAATTTGTACAAGTTCGAAATTCTCCCACAAAGAGTTGATTTTCTTTATATTTAAACAGGAAGCCTGCGGTTGCAGACTTTTTCAAGTCTCTGTGTTCTACTCCCGGTGTTAATTGCTACAACTTAATGTCGTCGCTTACCGGTATTTACCCAATCTCAGTCTACACTATACTTCATTCTACAGAGCTCAGCAGAAGGAGAAGTGCATTTGCTCAAAAAAAAAAAAAAAAAAAAATTTCTTTTGGTGATGTGGAACCCTGATCCCCATTTACTGGGAACAGGGTAAACCTCAAATGCACGACCCCACTTAGAAGGACCATTTATTAGGTAGGCCTAGAGACTCGAACCTGGGATCTTCCTGAGCTGTAAATAGGAGTGGCAATGGGCCAAGTGACCAACCCGGCCCGATCATCCTAGCCCTATGATTAGGCAGGTTTGGGCAAGGGTAATTTGCCAATAGGGTCGGGCCGGGCTGAAATTTAAGACCCATTAGATTTTCAAACCAAATTCGGGTTTATGTTAGATTGGCCCGGCCCGACCCGACCTATACATTACATATAATTATTATTATTTTTATAATATA
>JAUPMG010192675.1:0-10164 GCA_031762675.1 Pachysandra terminalis
ACTCCCATCTGGATATGGGGTGAGAGTTGTAAACTAGATTTGGGGATTCCAATGAAATCTCTAGATTTGGTTCGTGATAGGTACAGGTGGCTTCCTCCGTGGGTGAAAGACCCTAAAAGAATGGTTGTTACTAGTGTATTCCACTGTGAGTGAAAGTCTCTTAAAGAATAGAAATGGTGGTTTCTACCGTGGGTGCAAGTCCCTAACAGGATGGGTCGTATGGTCATGAGTTGGATTGAGCACGTAATTGGGGTAGGCCTGGTTACACCCTGCATTGAATTGCACTTCATCTCACTTTATGCTTGCATCATACACTTGCATTGCATTGCACATGTGTTTGAGTTGACTGTGGTGCATATTCATTATGACTTGCTTGAATTGATTGTGATTGTGATTGGGTCACATTGGTCGTAGCAAGGTGGGACCTTGTGGTTACTGGTCGTAGCAAGGTGGGACCTTGTGATTGATTGGTCGTAGCATGGTGGGACCATGTGGTGTTTGTTTAAGTGATTGATTGGCCATAGCATGGTGGGACCATGTGGTGTTTGTTGTGGAACATAGTGAGACTATGTGATTACTGTGATCTTTGTTGTTATGTCACATGGTGGGAGCATGTGTATGCATCTATGTATGTTTTTTTTTGGAGGCATGGTGGGACCATGTAGAATCTGTGTAAACTTGATGGGATCATGTGGGTAGTATTAACATAGTAGGACTATGAAATTTGTGAACTGTTAACTTGTTATGACATGATATTGTATGGTTTCTATGTGAATAGAGTTTTCATATGACGATTGTGATATACATAGTAATATGTGAGATTTAGTATGATGATATGTTTAACATACATTTGACT
Source organism: Pachysandra terminalis (assembly GCA_031762675.1). Classification (NCBI taxonomy): domain Eukaryota; kingdom Viridiplantae; phylum Streptophyta; class Magnoliopsida; order Buxales; family Buxaceae; genus Pachysandra; species Pachysandra terminalis. The sequence goes on from JAUPMG010192675.1 coordinate 857, forward strand.
GTGATATTATATGATGGTTAAAATGCATGAAATAACCGTATTGTTATGCATGCATAAAGGTAGATAATGTAGTCTTGTTGGATTTCTCTATTAGGCTTCGGCTGATCCTTCTCTCTATAGGTAATCTGTTCGTTTGATGTGCCGATCTGGAGAAGCGATCCTTTCGGTTTTAAATACTTGATTTTTATGATGGTGCACACTTGGTTTTTAATTACTTTGGTTTGACTCCTGGTGGGTAAAAACTTGTAATTAAGATTTTGATTACTTTACATTGTGGGTTGTTAGCTCAACTTACTTTTGGTTGAGCTATGGTTTTCATTTTTTGAGAGACTTTTGCTGGTGTTTTGGTTGATATTGTGGCTGGTTATCCACATGGATTTGGTTGATATTGTGGCTGGTTATCCACATGGTGGATCCAAAGGTCAGTTCCTTGGAATCCTCGAGATCCCATATCTCGGATTTGGAGCGCGACAGACTCAGGATGTGATCTAAGACAGTTAAGAGTCAACGTTAGGATACGAATTCTTGCTAGGTGGCAGGTCCATCTATTGGAGTAACAAGAAGCAAGTTTGCTTCGTGTTGTCCACCATGGAGTCAGAGTACATATGTCACATCCCAAACTTGAGAAATCTCAAAGGAGTCCCTAATAAGTCTGAAACATAACTCTCACCCCATTCCACATGGGAGTGGTAGTTAATTCCTAAATAAAATATAGCCTAACAATGGCTAATAATAAGCTTTGGCATGCAAGCCAACAAAAACAAGTAAAATCCCTAATATGGATCCTAATCATCTTCTTCGAATAAATCAGCAGGTTCATCAAAGCAATGGTCCGCGGCTTAGTCTCCATAATCCAAGTCCTCCTCCTCTAATGTGCCTAAAAATATGCTTGCTAGAAAGCGTAAGCTACACTTAGCCAGTAAATAAACAAGTCTAACAATGTTTATAATTGAAGTAGGGCCAAGGCCACTCGTCCATGGTAATCCATGAAATCAGTAAACAACAATTAATAAGATATGTGATGAAGTATCAAGTAATATGAACAGATTTAGTGAATGAGTGAATATGCATGAGTAAGTTATACTTATTATGCAAGGTCAAGTTTTTAAGTATGCATGTTGTGCTCCTATAAGAAATCACCAAGTGTGATCTAATAAACAAGTCTAGTATGCAATGCAATTAATTAAACTGTTTGAATGTATATATATATATATATATATATCGATCATCTCTTGAGTAAGATGTCTTCTTGAACCATCCCCCCCATACAGAGCCATTCTTAAGTTAAGATATTCTATGTGCGCATCATAGTTCTAATTTGTGATAAGAGCTACAAATCCAAGGAATTCCAATTGTAAACTCCTCAGGGCAATGTATACATAAACAAGAAACCAGGATTCACTCCTTAATAAATAGTCCATAAGACCAAATAGGTATATTGGGATAGTTATTCCCTCAAATCTAGAAATATATAGATATGTGCAAGTCTCCTCACCTATTGTGATTTTCGGATCACAATAATCTCTGAATATCCTTAAAATCCAGAAGTACGGATTACATGCAACCCATAGACCAAATCCATAGTCATAAGGCATTACGAGGTGCGAGTGATATAGTGCACATTAACTATGCATTCAATCCATTTGTACAAGGTCTAGTATATCTACAATGCTGGACATCAATAAAACATGTAATTATATGCATAGCAAAGCGTCATGTGCCAACCAGTATAGGAAAAGAGTCCAACAAGATATGAATATAATAAGCATGCATAATTAAGCAAAAGAAATGTTAGAATCAGTCTAATGAGATCAAACTACACATGCTCATGAAATTCCAAGTCAAACGGACCAACTTGGGTGTGCTCGGCGTACCAAGGGGTCGCCAAGGGGTGTTCGGCGTACTCTCAATGGCCTTTTGGATTACCGAAGGGTATGCCAAGGGGTCTATTTGGGTTTTTGGGTTTTGGTCAAAAAGGATGGCTTGGTGCGCCGAGAAGGGTTTCAGTGTACTTTCCAAGGGCCTAAAAATATTACTGTGATGCTCGGTGTGCTTCGGCATGCCGAGTGGGGCTCAGTGTACAAAGCAAGGACTGAAAGGTCTCAAGATGGGGCTCGGCGTGGTCTCGGCGTATTGAGGGTTTGTTAGGGGCCTTTCTGGGTGTGTTCGGTGAGGTCTCGGTGTACTGAGGGGTCATCGAACTTGGCCAATTTGGCCTATTTTTGGTTTTTCTTCAACTCTAATCAAATAAGCTCTTGAAGTAACCTTCTTTCATCTTGGATTCCGCACAAAACCCAATAAACTAATATAAGAAAACATCATTAGATCCTTACTTACCAAATTCACCATTAAACCTTGAAAACTAATATAAAACTTGAAAAACTTATTTCATACTATTAAAAGTAAACTTTGAAACTCTACTAGAATTATAAACTAAGTTAACCTTGAATACTTACCTTGATGATGGAGGTTGGTGTAGAGAATTACAGCTCTGATCTTCTTCTTCTTCTCTCCAAGTTGATGAAACAATCCTTCCAAGGCTTTATGCTTATATAGGCACTTAGGAGTCCTACAATTAGTAACTAAGAACCTTTAATCTTAACCATTCATTGGGAATTATTAATTCTCAACCCTTAGATGGATTTTCCCAGCCCTTGTGTCTTGTTTCTAATTATGCTTTGTTACTTCTTTTGATTTTATATTCTAGTTGGATTCTAACTTCTGTTTTGTAGAGAATCTTCTAATTATATATTTTTATATCTGAGCCATTGATTGGAGAAAAAATCTCCTACAAGATCTCAACCACTCATTCAACTATAGAGGTTATGATTGTGTGTTTTGCAGCTTAGTTTCCTAATCGTACAACCCACCAATCACAATCAGTCAAAAGTCAAATAATATAGCAGTTACTAAAATTTTTAAACTATCCCCTAATTTTTTGGTATTTACACATAAGTCATATTATTTTGTTTGGGTTATTACAACATAGCTTGTTGTGCAGCCGTCTATAAGGAAATATGGTTGAGGTGATTCATACAGGATCTTGGAGTCTTTCGAGCACGTGTAGGGCCAATCACCATCTATAGTGATAACATGATAGCTTAGAACCCCAAATACCATGGTAGGATGAAGCACATCTACATTCGGTATCATTACATCAAAGAGAGTTGCATATGAAGACGTGTCCCTTACACATATCCTTACACAGCAAATAACAACTGATCTCATGATTAAACTTATAGCTAGACAAGCTTTTAAGGTTTATGTCAAAGAAATTGGATAACGTAGATAGTGATATATGTTAGGTGGGACAGTTTTTATTTACATTAGATATGTAGACATATCATATTACATTATATTTCATGCGTGAGAATTTAATAGAGTTTATCTATTCATGTGGCATGAGATTGTGTATTACATGCACACTTCACACACACATTACTTCTAAATTATGAGGATATGAATACGATATGCCACCAAACTAGTGGTCATCTTCTCACACAACGACCAGTCTTAGCGCATGCATTGCGAGCAGGATGTGACATTTAGAGGATTTGTGCCATTAGAGGCCTTTGGAGGACTTTGTGAGTTATATGTCGCTTTGGAAGAGCCAGGATGAGATTCCTTAGGGAATCAAAAAATACCTAATGAAGTCAGATTTGAGACCTTAAGCAAGGCACTTGAGAGTTGTGACTTGGATTAAGATGCTCAGGTTAGGCGGATAGATTGCAATTTGACTAAGATCCGTATGGTATTGGAGGTTGACATACTCTTGGAAAAGCCCAGAGCTCCACAGTAGGATGTGTTGCATACCACATGTGCTATTAGCGACGTTACCTTTGAGAGCAATTGAATGGATCCCTATTTCCTTGTTGTGTGAGATCAGGGTGATTTGAGAGTAGATCAACTTATACCCTTATTACCTTTAATAATGTCGTGAAGTTAGATCTGATGATCGCTACTCTAGCATACTTTCGTATGGCCATACATCATACGCTCTAAAGCGAGTTGATTGGGAAAGCAGTTAGGTCGAAGTTAAATGGCATGAGCCTTTGGTAAGACTAGTTGGCATCACATTCAGAGATATGTGATTATGTTTTAAAATTATCATTTTGATGTTTCAAATCTTTTAATTATATATAGATTATATGAATTATTTCAAATGAGCACATTATTTTGAATCTAGTGGTTGAGTATGGACTTCTGAGCTTGAGCTCATGTGGGTTTGAAATACTCAACCCGATGCGGTCAAATGAGTATAGGGCATAGAAAAGACTTTTAAGAATGTATCTTCATGTCAGTTTTATAGAACTTGATATGGAGTTTATCGCACGTTACTTTATGCTTGTCGGTCACACGCTCAGTGACCTATATGATTAGCATCCATGATAAAAAGATATGATGTTTATGAGAGAGATGAACACTTAGTGCCCACTATAAATGAGTGGGAGATGTTGGGTTTTTGTGGTGAGTCGACCCGGTTGGTCTGCTCGGTTGGACCAACCAAGATCCCCACTTAGATTGGGACGTCCATGCTTAGTGAGAGACCAAGTGTGGTTTGAACTCTCTCATATTGTTTAGGAGAGAGTCCTAGTTTGAGTAGAGTTGAGTCTTCTATAAAAGGAAGACTCCTCCTCCTTCCCAATTAAGCTCTACATGATTAAGACTTTCAACCCTAGAGAATCACATATACCAACGTAAGACATTTTCCAGTTCGATAGAGACCTTTTGCTACAGATCCGGGTTCGTGTGCATCGAGATATTTGATTGTAACAACTGGAAAATTTAAAACTTTAAATCTAGGTTAAAAGGGTAATTAAATAGAACTTAATTAAGATTAAAACAACTATATGTAAATAAAGCTGAATCTATATAGTTAAAGTATTAGAAAGCTAATTAGTAAGCTATGTAAATGATGAATAACTACAAGCCTAATTAATAAGTTGTAATATGAATCTGATATGTAATAATTAAACCAAATAGGACCTATATACATTATTTCAATATCCCTAAGCTAAGATGACCTAATTATGGTTTAATTCATACACTTAAGCAATTTAATGAGCTAATGAGGATTATAAATTAAAAATAATATAATTCAAACCATAATTGACTTAGTCAAACTCCAGATTCGCTAACTAGGCCTAAACCATATATATATAGAAATAATAAAGTTAACCATAGAAATGATAATAAGGTTGAATAATAACCCTAAGTTAACATTAACCAAATATTAAATTATAAACCTTATCTAGATTTAAATAAGAATACTAGAAGGACTAGAACCCATAACTCCTTATAACTTTATAACTGATAAAGATAAATCATTATCCATAAATCTTAATAAATATAAACCTTAACTAAAGGATCTAAAACACGTAAGGATGATCAAATTTGTGGAGAAAAATTGGCAAGAGAAGATCAAACACATAAATTACTAAGAAGAAGAAGAATGAAACCTAGAGGAAATCTGCAGCATAACTTTGTGAGTTTTCTTTCATTGTCTTGCGTATTTACTTTTATTTCAATGTTGTGACCATGGGAAAGTATGTTTTGACGTTAATAATCCATTTTCCCATGATCCTATCAACATATCAAGTGATTAATAATCAAACCCAGATTTCTGTACACGGTCCTACATAAACAAAGAGGTAAAACCCAGAAAATTGAGTATAGGAAACCAAGAAATCCTTTTGATTTTATTTAAAACCAAAACCAATGCTTTAGATCACAAATTTGAAACATCCCTAATTTATAGGACCTTTGTGGAAGAAATCCCAATCGAATTTAGCCAAAATCAACTTCGGCGACTACTACCGATGCATCGAGTATGTGCTGAGTACTCACCGATCCTCATTTCGATGCGCTGTTTATGCTCCGAACGACACAGAGAGTATTTTTAGTCCCTGGTTTTGGCGTCGACCCATACTTCTATGCGCTGAGCCCTGTTTTGACAAACCCAGCATAAATCACTGAACTATACCACCCGGCGACCTGAAACATGAGCCGATACTCGCCGAGCATGCCTTGAGAGTCATATGAACTATTTTTGAACCCTAAACTCTTGGACACTTAATTTAGACTTAACCTAATTGAATTACTGAGTTTTTAGATCCCAGAAATAAACCTAAAGACTTGAGGTCATCCGAACCAAGTTCCTACCAAGTTTAAATTGATTTTAGCCAATTAGAATCATGGATTAGGAAGTGATATTCTGAAGGAATTAAGAGATTAGACTTCTGACCATACCAATAGTACCATACCCTCTATTTATGCATGTCTAGGTACAGAAATTGAATAATAATCCAATGACTAGGTAATCCACTGATTATGTTATTATGTGTATGTGACTAGAATGCCTTATTAATTATGATAATATATATATATATATATATATATATATCACTACTGTTGTTACGTTGGATATTCTTGCTTAATATATGAACTTATGCATTGTTAATTTAGTATCATAAGAATGTGCACATGTCTTTGCTGAAATGAATATATGCCTATGAGATATTTTTTTTGTTAATTAGATGGTTGAGATCATGAGTTGCATTATGGATTACACTGCTGTGATAGCAGGTCTAAGACCCTAAGCCTTTGATGGGATCAGATTACACTGAGACTTGACTATTTTACCCATTTTTGTCCTATGGTTGGACTATGTGATATTATTATGTGTTGGGGGACTGTACATCCCAATATACCAATTTATTTGTTTACTCCCAAGGTAAGGGCAATAAATCCTTGCATGGTGGACCCAACAGACTTGTGGAAAGATGATAGGTGAGGGAAAGTTCACAATGTGAGGCCCAATATCTGAATCATATACCCTTCTGTTAGTTGTTTAATATGTAAGATTCCTTGAGGAATTTTCAATTGGAATTCTTTGGAGTATTACCCTTGATCACAAACAAGGTGAGGGGATTGTGCCCTCTAGGTCGAAACCCCTTAGAAGATTATTGCCTTGTTGATATGATGATTGTTAACTTATTAGTATTATGGAGTGATTGTTATTGAGTTGTTAATACTATGGATATTTACAGGTTAATGTTGTTGGCATCGTATAGTTATTATTGACTTGCTGATATTATAGTTATGGACTTAATGCTATTATTAACTTGCTGATATGGTGAAGTATATGTCTGTTGACTGATTGGTATTATGTATAACAAGTTGATATTGTGGAGCTATAATGATTGTTGTATGCTGATATTCAAATATGGGATTATGTGGATGATATAGTTATGAATTGATATGATATAGTAGCTGTGTTAATATATGATTATGATGCTAGGAGTTGATATGATACTACTATGTTGAATATATTGTCCTTATTCCATGTTATTACATGACACTAGTATGTTCTAATGTGATAGCATGTGAATGTATGATCTCCATGATAATTGCCATAATATGTTATGTTTGCATGGGCTAACATTGTTCCTTGAGGATGATTTGTCGGGTTGTTTCTTACTGGGCATTTCATGCTCACGCAACCTTTCATATTGCAGGTTAGGGTAGCATGAAAGATGGATGGACTGTTGTTTGAGTTATTTCCTGCTTTTGATTTATAGTTTAGAAATGGTGTAGTGACCTAGACCCTTTATTAGAAGGTTCCTTAACTTATATTAATTTAAGATTAATTAATAGTATATGTTATTGTACATCTAACTATATAAATTGCTGGCTATATTTATGTAAGGGTTATTTGAATAATTAAAGTTATAATTTTAGGGTCCTAATGTAATTATTATCCAAATGGGGTAAATTAAGTAATTTTTTATTTTTTTTCAATTCAATACATACTAGGCTGCATGAAGATTGAATTGGATTAGCTTGAGGAGAGAGAAAGGAAGTTGATAAATATCCTGTCACGAACCAACCAGAAAATCCCAATTTATGAGATTTCTGATTTATTCGTAAGTCTCACCCCATATCTCTATGGGAGTGGATCAACATGGTCAAAACATAAGCATAAGACTAAGGCAGTTCTTGAAAATATAAGTAACTAATAATACCAAAACTAAATTTGACAAAATCTAAATAAATAAAAGTTTATTTATTTAGGACTTTTTCTGTTACTGGTATATGTTAAGTAGGAGATCCTTGGCCATATCACTTTTATCTTGTAACCAAGAATTATAACGGACTCTTAGGAAGAACCTAAAAGATTCTAACTTGGTAGGAAGACATACACTTGAACCAATGGAACCATCAATGGAAGAGAGGCACGTGTTGCTCAGGGATCACTATATCCCTAATACATACACCTCTCCTTCAGGCATTCAGTCGCCGAAAGTTGCGGCAACCCATTATGAGATTAAGTCCAGCATTATACAAATGCTCCAATCCTATTTTGGACTTAATAATGAGGATCCTTACAAGCACCTCGACGAGTTCCTCGAAATCTGCTCTACCATCAAATTGCAGAATTTTACTGAGGATGCGTTAAGGATGCGGCTATTCCCCTTCTCACTTAAGGATAAAGCCAAGTATTGGCTGAATTCCTTAGGGGCAAATACTATCACCACTTGGGCTCAATTGCAACATTAGTTCCTTAAAAAGTATTTCCCCATAGGAAAGGCCAACCAGATAAGGAGAGCTATTACTAGCTTCTCCCAAGTGGAAGGGGAGACATTTCATGAGAGTTGGGAAAGACTTAAAAGACTTACGTAGAAAATGCCCACATCATCAAATTTCTAAGTGGCAGCTAGTACAATTCTTTATGACAGTTTAAGTGAACCACATAGGCAGATGGTGGATGCCTCATGTGGTGACATTTTTATGTTAAAAAGCGAGGATGAAGCATGGACTCTCTTTGAGAATCTATGTGAAAATTCGGTACGACATGCCTCAGCTAGTATGAGGGCACCGGGACTTAAGGCCCCTAAGGCTGACGGTCTTTTTAAGGTGACTAATTCATCGAATGTGACTAGTAAGGTGGATGCATTATCACGAAAGCTAGACCATATTATGGCAACTGGCTTTGCTCCTATTACTCCACATCACATGTCCATCCCGAATGAACCATTATACTCCCTCACACCATACTAGAGATTGTCTTTCCTCGGGACAGTTTTTTGACTTATCTCATGAAAGTGTCAATGTTGCCTTCTCCAAACCGAGTAATGATCCGTACTCTAATACTTATAACCCGGGATGAAGAAATCATCCAAATTTTTCATGGCGAGCTCCAGCCATGGAAAATTCAGCACCACCCTATGCAGGGTATAACCAAGCTCGTCCACAACCTAATTATCGACCCCCTCCCCAACAATATCAACAAGCTCCCCCTCCTCCTA
>JAUPMG010192691.1:0-10164 GCA_031762675.1 Pachysandra terminalis
TAGATGGATTTTATTTATTTGTTTTATTTCTGCTTCCGCAACTCTGTGATGATGAATAAATGAGTTTTTTATTTCATCTTATTCCTTGGTTTGTTATGCTGATCCGCGATCCAGAAATAGATCTCGAAGGTCGCGTCTCTTGATTCGTATCATCCCACCTAGGGATTTGAGTCACGGGTTTCGGGGCGTGACAAGTGACCAGTGAATAGTGATTCGAGTGTACAATGAATAATAAGTTGAATGCACAATGAACTATAATGGTGGACCTTAATTGGTCAAATAAATGCAATATCATGTCACTAATGAAGTGATGTAACATGTGTGCTTAACATTCCGTCATCACCAATACGAGCATAAAGTCGAATCAACCCAAAACCATTTTGCAGGTATGTTGGACTCAAGTTCTTTGGACTGGCCTTGGTTGGGATAGCACTCAAATTATGGCTCATTCTCTAGTTTGGAGTAGGCGAAGAACTTTCATAGTCCAGGCCAATAGAACTTGACTTGGTCACCAATTCGTAGGTTATACTTAGGCCTGTCAGCGGGTCAGATTCGGACCGAATCACAACATATCTGAATCAGATCTGAGATTCGACGGAGTATTCAATAGATGATTGAATTCGAATATCCGAATCCGATCTGATCCAATAACCTATAAAGTGTGTCTTTTTTATCTTACGGTTTTTAAATATTTAAATAATTAATTATTGTTATATTTAAAAATGGTTTGGAGATAATAACTGAAGTCTAATGATATTTTTTAGGGCTTTAGATTATATATATAATCGGATCGAATTCTTATACATCTGAGTTCGATCTGATTAGATTTCGGATCGAATCTGATCATTTTTATTCGGATATCAAATTGTAAATCCTATACCGAATCCGGACTTATCAAGTAGGATTCGTCGGATTCGGATCATGATGCGATGAGTTGGCTGGTCGAGGTAGACTATTCATTTAACTATATATTATGTGTAATTTAGAAGAGATAATTTGAATATAACTTATTTTGGTATGAAGGTGCCTTAAAATCATAATTATAACCTAGCCCTTTAGTAGGTGTGGCAGTGGGCCAGAGGGGAAATCCTGCCCGATCAACTCAGCACAATATTTGGGTCGGCTTGGACAATGTATATTAGCTGGGCTCTTTACTAGTCGGCCGAACGGATCAAATCGCTAGTAGAGTTAGCAAAGCAAGTTGAAGCCTAGCCTAACCCAACCGTTTTTTTTGGTAAGATCCGTCGTAGCGAAGAGCCTTAACCGATATGTGGTAACAGGAAAGCCCAAAGGCCGCTATTGTTCCTGACAGGGGATATGCCAACCGCGCCGAGGGGAGCATACCACTCACCTTGTGTGGAGTAGCACCACATAGTGGCCCTCTATTGTAGCGGTCTCATTTTTTTTTTTTTAAAATTATAATTTAGGTTATATAGTTTTTCAAACTACAAGATTATATTCATTAATTTTATAAAATTATATTCTATACATATATTTTAATAGAATTAAGGTCGTATACCTATTTATATTTTTACATATCTATTTATACCTTAAATTTATAGAATATAATCTCTCTTAATCGTTTTATATTTTATATGAAGCCTTATAACTTTATGTTTTATTGTATTTTTATTTTCTCTTAGTATTTAATTGAATTTTTTCGATGCCAAATTGAAACCATTAAATTAAAATTTAATTTTTAAATTTCAACAATCATTTCAAATCGAAATCATAAAATGTTTCTTTAAAAGATTTCAAACAATCTTGACAAAAAAGGTTTAAAAATTGTTGAAATGATTAAATTTAGTGAAAATAATAATTTTAAAAAATAAATTATTTTGTTTAAATCATCAAAATTTCATTGTGAAATTTCAATATTTTTGATGAATTTTTTTACTTTTTTTCATATAAATAAAGAAAAAATATAAAATTTTCTATAGAAATTTGATTTTGGTTTGGAGGACCAAAATATCGGGCAATAATTAATGAAGCACATTAGAGTTTTTTTTTTGTCATTTATAATATTATTTAATTTGGCACCCCACAAAAAAATTTTGCTCTGCCCACCCCGTGCGATGCACGGGTGTTAAGAATTGAACCATAATAAATATTTATAATGTTATTAATGATAATCTATTTTTAAGTCCTATTTGTGAATGTAGCAATCTAGTTACTTGAAGATCAAATTAATTCTCTTTTAAGGTTCAGTAGTCTCTATTGCTCGTAATTGAATTATTTTTGAACTTTAGCTTGTAAATCCTTTTGTGTTCTTATTAGTTTGCTGTGCTGAATTAGAGGTGGCAATGGGTCAGGTTGGGTCGGATTGTAAAAGGGTTGGCAGGTTCGACCCGTTTACTAACGGGTCAGGAAAACATGGACCCGTAGCCAACCCGCCAATAAACGGATTGAACATGCCAACCGTTTAAAATTTAAATAAATAAATAATTAATTAATTTAATTTTAAATTAATAAAATAATAAATCATTCCCTTCACCTATTTAACATTATATTTTTAATAAATATTGTAAAAAAGTCTATTTAACTTTAAAAATATATTTTAACCTATGAAATATAAAAATAGAAAAATACTAAATTAAAGAGGAAAAAAACTACATTAAACGGGTCAACACGGGTTGGATCGGGTTTGGCTTGTTATCAACGGGTCGACGAAACCAAAACCCGAACCCAACCCATTTAATAAACGGGTCAACCTAACCCGTTTAGTCGGATTGGATCGGGTTGGTGGGTAGGGTTAGGCATTGCCAGCTCTATGCGATCATGAGACTATTCTCTTTGTTAATTTTATTATCTTTTACTTGGATTTCTTGTTTCTTATGTGTTCTTTTCCATTTTTTTTCCCTTTTCTTCTTGGGTGAATGCATTCTTCCGAAATATAGATAGTTCAAACACTTGAACTAGCCAGTTTATTTGGGGTGCAGTCTGTTATATAAATTTCAAGAATTCATTTCTTCATTTGTTGTACCTATTTAACATCATTATCCTCTGGGTTTTCATTCCACAATTCTCTCTTGTCTGTCTCTATTTTTATGGATATCATCCCTTTAATAATATCTCATGGCATTGCTTCAGTTGGGATTCTTACTCAGCAACTCCTCTTTGCCTTTCATTACAGCAACACATAAGCCAGTTGAAACTGTAAAGATGACTAAGCCTGAAAAGTCGATGGAATTTGAAAAGAGAATGGACCTTAATGGAGACAGTGATTTGGAGGAACTGATGGATGAAGAGGCTGGGTATGAAGAGGTAGAGGAAGAGGAGGTGGAAAAGGAGGATGATGAAGTGTAGTTATGGGCATCGGCTTGTTATTTCGCAATTTTCTAGAGAGATGTGACTTTTAAACACACCTCTTGGTCTAAGGGGCGACTTAAGAGTGAATGAAATCTTTCAAGGTGCAAGAAACTCTATAAATAAAGTTTCTCTCCACCCATTTGTTTCAATATCCATCTAGTTAGGATACAATTTTCTTTGATTTGTGCTATCTTCTTCTCTCTTTTTGTCATTTGTATTCCGATCTTAGTTATCCATGTTGAGTGGTACATCAATGGGTTTGTCTATAGTCTATAGTCTAGGATGATTGTGCAATCTACTAGACCCGTAGACATGGGCGGAGCTACGTAGGGGTGAGAGGCGGGGTAACTGCCCCACCCCTCGATTTTTAAATTTTTTTAAAGTTGGCCATTATTTTTATAACATGTTAGAAATTATCCTCGTCAAATTTTGTTTTTGCCCCTCCTAGAGTTTTTTGTTGCCCCCTCAAAAATATTTTTCACTTTTGTATCCTCACTCACTAGGGATGTCAATTTGTTTGGTTTAAATCGAAAACCGAACAAACCAAATCAAAAAAGTCAGGTTGATTTGTTTGTTTGCTTGGTTTTTTTTTTTTTTTTTTTTTTTTTTTTTTTTTTTTTTTTTTTTTTTTTTTTTTTTTTTTTTTTTCATTTTGGTCTAGTTATGGTTTAGAAAACAATGGACCAAATTAATTGAAAGCGCAATTGACCAAACTAGTGGGCATTTTTTCCACTAGACAAGGACCTGTTATCTCTCATTTACTTTTTGAGGATGACTATCTTGTCTTTGCGAAAGCATCCTTACTAGCTGTGGTCAAGTCAAAGATCTCTTAAATTCATATTGTGAAGCATCTTAACAAAAAGTAAATTTATGTAAGTCCTCGATTGTCTTCTCCAATAATCTGTCGAACAGATTGAAATGGGCTCTCAGAAGATGTTTGGGGGTTCGTTTGATGACTTACCAGGAGAAATATCTTGGAGCCCCTATTATCACTGGTAAAGTCACTAGGTCATCCTTTATTCCTATACTTGACAAGATCAAATGCAGAATTCAAGGATGGAAAGGTAAGCATCTTAGTCCAATAGGTAAAACGGCTTTGGTTAATACTGTTCTGTCTTCTACTCCTCTTTATATTATGAACTGCTTCAATCTTCCATTATATGTTACCCAGAAGATTGACGAGCTTCATAGGAACTTTATCTGGTCCAACGCGGATGGAATAAACAAAATTAATTGAGTGAACTGGAATAAAGTTTGCACGCCCGAGAAGGTTTGGGGTTTAGGACTCTCCCAAGCTCAAGATCTTAACTTAGCCTTTAAAAGCAAACTTGCTCGGCGATTCTTAAAGGAAAAAGATAAGCTCTGGATAAATTTTTTAAGGAAAAATTACCTTCCTAGACGTGAATTCCTGGACAAACCTAGTGTGAATTCTAATTCCATGTTATGGAAAGGCATTCTGAAAGGTAGGTATATCTTAAAGATGGGAATTCGTTGAAAAATCACCCTGGGTGTTGATATCATAATCTGGCACGATAAATGGGCGACTACTTATCCCCTTCTAGAATGTATTAATGTTGATGATTTACAAATCATATCCTCCAAAGTCTTATTAAACGACCAAGCTGAATGTGATTGACAAACAATTAAAGATAATATTCCTGAAAAAACTTTGGAATGTTTTCTACCCAATCCTGGTTCTTCCGAATTCCAGTGACCCCCCTTTTTATTGGGACACTGACCAAGACAGCATATTCTCAATTAAATCGGTGATTGCTTTGATTAGAGATCAACAAGGGCTAGGTATCCATAGACCTATTGGAAAGGAGGGGAGTGAATAGAAAGTTCCATGCAATCCCAGAATCCAACATTTTGTTTGGCTATTGATCATGAACAAGCTTCCAACTACTGATAATCTTATCAAAAAGGGTATTCCTCTTGATCCTAAATGCAAAATTTGCAATGAGGATGATGAATGCTTAGATCATATTTTAAGTCACATCCTAAACCTGGAAATCTCAAAGGAGTCCCCAAATTTAAGTTGCAACTCTCATCCCATATCCCTATGAGAGTGAAAAACAATATTCAAAACATAAGCGGAAGTAAATTCAATAGTTATAATAAATAATTATGTAAAATACAAATCTGGTGTTTACATGAATCTGAACAAAATGTCTACATCTAATACATATGCCTTATCATCTCACTTTCTGGTTCTTCATTCCCTTTTCATAGCTCCCCTTTTTATACTAGTCTTCTATCCTTTCATGAAAAATATGATTCAACAAACATAAGCAGTAAAGCCCGGATGAGTAGTCCTTAAAGTAAGGTATTTACTCATATCCCAATGTTATGAGAAACACACAAAATAATATAGTTGATAATCGTAAAATCTATAAAATATATGAATAATGATGAATATGAACAACAATAGATCAATGTTTCATTCTCTCCCAATCTCACTTTGGTTTGTATATCAATGGTTAATCTTCAAGAGTTTAAGTGTCTAATTATATATGCAAATTAGATCAAGTGCATTATACGCAAGATACTTAACATAATATCAACAAAGACATGTTAATGCAAGGGTCCAGTTAAGTATGCAAATTTAGTAAGTTCCCACAAGATCAATCCTTCTTTGAACAAAATGTCTTAACGAACCATCCCTCCATATAGGGCCACTTTCAAAGATAACATATTCTATGTGCGCAACATAGTTTCTAGGGGCTTCGACCTAGAAGGCACAATTCCCCCACTTATTTTTGATCAAGGACAAATCCAAGGTTTCACCAATGCGAATTATCCTCAGGGAATCATACTTATTTGATAACCAGAAGAGGGATAGTTATGATTCAGCTATTGGGCATCTCCTTAGTGAACTTTCCCTCACCTATTATCTTGCCATAAGTCTTTTGAGGTATACCAACAAAGGATTTTCTCTTACCTTGGGTGAAAACAAGCATAGTTCATTCATAGGACAACAAAGGTTAAATAAGTCAATAGTCTTTTGTGTTAATCTAAACCCATGGGTTTCACATTGGGTGTTAGACAAGGCTATATGCAACTTAGCAAGGTAGTCCATATGCAACTCATAGTTTCAGGTCCTTTAATTCATGCAATACACACACAGTGATTCATAGGCATATATTGAAATTAGCAAACATACGAGCACAATCCCATGATTCTAAGATATAAGGCATATCAGAATATAATCACATATATTGATAGGGATACTTACTTAAACTTAATAAGCAAGATGCAAGTGTTAGAAATGACATAAGCATTACTAAATAAGCATACATGACCATTCCTTAAGCAATTCTACCATCAAAGACAACATATACCACAAAAACACTTATATAGACACATCATTGCATAATCAAGTTCAGACATCAATCTTGTCATCTAAGCATGCATATAATAAGTAAATAAGAATTAAATAGGTTTTGGGGTTGATTCCCATAATTAACTCAAAATCTCATACTGCCAGGCTAATTCCCAAAAGTCTAGATCTTGGTATGGAAGGTCAAATCTTCATAGGCAAATCCCCAGTCTTGGAAACATAGCCATTCACCTAGGTTGGGTGTTTTACAGGTGTCCAAGGTCAAAAGTCTCAAAAGGGGTCACATTGGGCTTTCGGCAAGGTACTCAACAAGGTTTTGATATGCTGAGAATTCCAAAAGTGTGCCAAAGTTTTCCAAACTTTGGAATTAGGTCCGAGGAGGTCTCATTAGGTCAAATAGTGAGTTATCTCACTTCCCAAAATGTGGTTTGGCAGGGTCCCTCGGTTTGCCACTCGGGCAGAGAATTGGAATTTTATCTGTGGGGCTCGGCAGGGTGCTCGGCATGTCGAGTAGACTGCCGAAACTCATTATGGTAAGGTTTTCATTGGGATTTCTCCCAAAGGTCTATGGTCATCTAAGGGAGCTTCGAAAATATAATTTGGGTCTTGGGAATTGGTCTACACTTAGATCTCTTTATTTCCTAGGTTCCAAGTCAACGATTTCTGGGTTTTGCTAAATTTACATAATCCTACAAGTTACAAAATATTAACTAGGAATTCTTCTGGGTTTTATTATTAGGATCATGGGGAAAGGGTTAGCACAATCAAACAAGAACTTCCCCCATGGTCATAGCATCAAAATAGAAGTAAATGCACAAGACTTTAAAAGAAAACTCACATACTTGCCTTAGGATGCTTCTAGGATTGCTTCTTCTTCTTCTTCTTCTTCTGATTTTCCTGGAGCTCTTCTCCTTCTCTAAGTGTTTCCACGAAATTGGGTGTGTTCCTTGTGTTTAATTCACTTAGCTTTCTCTCCTTTTATAAGTTTGTAGAGTCAAGATTGTGTGATTTAGGAACTGCTATTTTGGGTAGATCTAGGTTTCTATTTTCTTTAGAAAATCAGATTCAAAGTTACTATTTGGCTTAGCCATGTCTTCTAGGAGTTTCTTAGTAGTTATTTTGGTTGTCTTGAGTCCAAAGAAATCACCCTAGTTTACTGATTTGCACTACAAAATAAGTTTGAATTAGCGGCGGTATTTAACGGCGGGCTTAAAATGGCCGCTGTTAAACTGATATATGTCGGCGGTCCTTTTAGACCGCCAACAAATTGATTCTTTGTCAACGTTTTTTGTAGGACTGCCAAAAAATGTCAATGTAATAACAGCGGTTTGTAGTTGACTGCTGAGTTAGATGGAATATTTGGCGGCAGTCTAGTATAGAACGCCGACAAAACCTTCCTATTCAACAACGGTCTGTAGTAGACCGCCGATAAAAACCAAAGAGTACACAGCGGTCACTAAAAGACCGCTGACAATATGCTTTATATTTCCCCCACGAACGCGATTCCCTCCCGCGTTGCTCTCTCTTCTTCCCCTCTTTTCTTTCCCTCGCTGCTCCCTTCTGCCCTGCCCCTCTTCTCTCCTGCGTTGGTCTCTCCATCGCCGTCACTCCGTATGAACATCAATCTCCATACCAGAATTTCCACAGTGTATGTCCACCCTAACTTATACTGACTGGAGTGAATAACATCTCCTTCAAAGCTGTCTAACCCTGGTATCTTAAGGATAAACCCCTCACCATTCTCTCCAGTTGCAACCACTAGGAACTCGGTTACATACACCTCTATCTCGTTAGATGTTGTGTTATTGGCTTTGATACACCATTTTTTGGTCACCTTGTCTTATGATGCTGACTCAACCAAACGACAATATCGAGGGGTTATATTGAATTTTGATGTATAAGCATCCATATAATCAATGAAAGTATTTCGAGATATGTAGGTTGGGGTTGAAGGAGGGTGTGGCATGTAAGGGAGGTGACAGAAGCTCTTAGCTAGGTGGAGCTTTACACGATCATAGGTTCGAATCTTCCACAATGATGCACAACAGTCTTCTCTTTCAAGGATTATGTTGGGGGATGGAGAAGTGGTTTAAGCATACAAAGGTTGCAAGTCCTGAGGGACCAGCTCCTACAATGACTACTACCACCTCCATAGTTGTTTGATACTTAAAATTCTAGCCTTCTTGGTTTCTCGCACAAGTTACTCATGCTCCTTGTTGATTCCTTATATAGAGAGAGAAAAGAAAAGCAATTCATTAAAGAAAAAATCTTTCACTTAGTATCCTAGATGTTGCAAAGATATTGTGTCATTTTTGGTAATTCAAAATTATTTTGGACTTTAAAAAAAAAATCCAGTTCTAACTATCATGAAGTACAAGTAGAAGATGATAGGATGCCTTCCATTGTCAAAGTGTACATGATCAAGTCAATATTGTTGACCAAGTCAAATCTGTTGACTAGTCCAGTTTTAGTCACTTATTGACTTGTTTCTACTTCATAGCTTTTGGCCTAGTCATCAAGTCAATATTGTTGACCAAGTCAAATCGATTGACCAGTCCAGTTTTAGTCACGTATTGGGATTTCGAATATGTCTATTTGTATTAAGGTTTCTATGTATTTTAATTTCAGATTAATATTACTAATTAGTTTATAAATTTAGGGTTTTTACCAAATTACTATTTTACCCCTTTGGTTTCAAATTAATTGTTTTGAATTTTTCAAGTTTTTACATTTTACGTGAATGTAGATTCACTAAGTGTGTATGGGACAAAGCAAGATCAATTCAAGCCTTCGTGCTTGGTGAAGATACATCTGTGAATCACAACTACTACAATAACTCTAACAATACTATATATTATTATATTGTTTGGTGCCTCTGGTTAAACAGGAATGCCTATGTTTTTTGTGGCACCAAATGTAGCCTCGAGAAAATCATTTCTTCGGCGTGCAGACTCCAGTGCGAGTTTGTCTATACTTCAGCTACCCCCCTTTGTTTGGCATCTTCATTCGGTCATATCCCTCCAAAGCGGAATGTGTGCACCAATATACTCTACATCCGGTGGCACCCCCCTCCTACGCATTGGATAAAAATAAACTTCGATAGGGCTTTTTGCTTGAACCTCAATTGTGCTTCAACGGAGCTCTTATTGGAGATCATGATGGATGTTTCCTTAGAGGTGGTTCTTACCAGTTGGGTGTGAGTACCATTACTACGACGAAAGCATGGGGAGCATGGATGGGTTTCAAGCTAGCTACTGAGTGCTCTGATGCTAACACGATCCTGGAGGGAGACTCTCAAGTAATCATCAATGTTATCAACAACATGCATTACCTACCAAATAATTCCGATCAAATCGTAGCGCTCGAATCAGATCCCTCATTAAAGTTTTATGCATTTATAGGCTTCGGCGCACTCTCAGTACACCGAACTGCGGGCCGAGCCCTAGCCGAACCTTATAAGTTAGGGTTTTGACTAGAGTTTTCATAAGTTTCTTCTTCCTCATCTCAAACCTCTT
>JAUPMG010192701.1:0-10163 GCA_031762675.1 Pachysandra terminalis
CTTGCCTCTAGATGCACGACCAATAAGCTTTCCTGGCCTAACATCATCTGGTTTAAGGGTCACTCTCCCAAATACAGGCTTATTTGTTAGTTTGTTGCTAAGTGCAGGCTTCTCACTCAAGACAGCCTTATTAAATGGGGCATCATCCCTTATATTGATTGCTGCTTCTGCAATTTGGTCACAGATTCCACTGATCATCTTTTTTTCCAGTGCCCCTATTCTCACTGGGTGTGGACTAATCTCCTCCTGAAGTTGGATTTGGATAGAAATATCTTGCCTTGGCAGGACGAACTGATTTGGTGTGCTGAACACTTTATGACTCCCAATCCTCACTCATATCTGAAAAAGCTTGGTTTCACTACAACTGTTTACTTCTTATGGAACGAGAGGAATTGCAGGGTCTTCAAACATCAATCTATTTCGGCTGAGATGCTGCTCCACCTGATCATCAAGGACATCCGTTTCTCTGCTATTCACAAGGGCTTCCTTACTATTGATCAATTTCCTCAAGCTTTCACCAATTGGCCTTTATGATTTATTTTTTGACTTGGTTTTTCTATCCATGTTGGTATCTGTGTTTTGATCATGTTTTATATTTCTATATTACCTGGACCTCGGTAATTAGCATACTTGTAAATCCCCTTTTCCCCCTTCTCCCCCTCATTATACAACTTAACTTCTAAAAAAAAGAAAGGTCTTCCATAGTAACAGTAGTGTTAGCTCGAGGAATTTGTATAACGCAGCTGGATCATTTGGCGTAGGAGGAGGAGCTATGCTGAGACCAATGGACACGGCAAGAAAATAGAAGAGTTTGTGTTGGAGCAGAACCAGGGTGCAAGGTATTCTCCTAATGACATCGAGAAGGGCCTCTTTTGGTTCTATTCGACACCATTGAGAAGCTGTAGAAGGAATGGATCGGGGAAAAATAAGCAAAACAATTCACAATCCATAGCAAGAAGTGTCCTGCGGTTGTACTGAATTGAAGGTGTAGCAGGTTGACTATTTTGAAGAACATTAAGATGATTACAAGTTTAGATGTAATAAGCTTAACATTTACCCTAAAAGATAATCTTAAATTGTATTTAACTGCTACCAAATTGCATCTTGCTATTTAGATGCTCATGCCTTTTCGCGGTTTGGCAAGTTAGAAAGTCTAAAAGTTAAATCAAGATATGACTTATAAGTTTGAGGTAGAGTTTGTTGCTTTGTTCTTGTGCTAGACTAGAATCATTTTGGCTTTCCCTTGACCTATTTTCTTCTAATGCAGTTAACATTTGTTCTATCGGCTTTTGCTTCCGGCAATGGCTAGAAGAGTTTGATGTGGGATCTGGTGCGCCTTCCGTGGATTACGGAAGGATGCATCTAAAAAGGTTCTTCCCCAATCATAGTAGTATTTAATTCAATGTTCGTGGACTCTATCAAGTGTACTTGAAGGTAATCATTGTTTCCAAGGTGGGGTATGGACAGACTTCATCATCGTCTATCCCTATTACTGATGAACAAAATGAAAGAGATAAGATGAAAACTTTCGTATTAACAGCTATTTGCTTGTATTTACAAAGTTTTTCAGAGGACATAAGGGTAGAATTTCCTCGACACACCGAAACGAGGATCCTTGGAAAGGATAGAGGAGGTACTGAAAGAGAGCGTCCTCTCTAATTTTATTTTAAACTCCACCAAACTTATAAAACATTGATCCAGGAATGCAACGAAATTGATTCTTATAAGAATAATTTGATCTATGATGGTCTAATAATCCTTCTTAAAGACTTTAAATAATTAATTAGATTATTATTCTAAGAAAAGAGATCGTTGCATTCTAAGAAAAGAGATAGTTGCATTCTAAATAAAGATATGTGCACCTTTCCCATCTAAATCCAATGAAATAAGAGATAGGATACAGGGTTAAACTTGTTACATTTTATATCCTTGCAAAGACAAAACAAAATAGTAATTTTATATCCTTGCAAAGATACAAAACAAAATAGTTTGACAAAAAATCAATAGATTATATGGTTTCAAATTAATTTTTATTGCAAATTAATGCTCTAAAACTCTTACAGCCAAATTCTTAACATACACACCCTAGGTAAGGGTGTTAATTGTTAGCCTACAATCCAATAGAAACGAGTTTAATATGCTCAATTCCATGTCTTAGGCCCTGTTGAATAATACCTGCATACAACTATCGAGGCAAGAATTTGGGTCTCAGTAAAATATATATTAGATAAAAGTCAATAAAATTTATAAATAATTATATTATTAAATAAATATATATTAGATAAAAGTCAATAAAACTTATAAATAATTACATTATTAAATATAATATATGGCCTTTTATGTTCATGTGTTCATTCATGAAAAAATTTATTTGGATAGTGAAGCTATAGTATCATTCTCAAGAAGAAAATAAGAAGATTGAAGAAGAGAAAAATGTGCTCTTTTTTTATCATTAAGATTGAAGAAGAGAAAAAAGGTGTTGCTTATTATCTTTCTTAAAATCTTTCAAATATCAATAAGCAATTTTATTAGAAACAAAATTATAAAAAATAATAGGACTTCACTTTTTTCGATAATGGAAGAGAACATGATGATACACATCTATATATTTCATACTAAAATAGTTTTCCTATGCCTAATACCAATTAGAGGTCGATGACCATTTTTAAGAAAAGAGAATAAATTATTATTGCTCATAATTGTTTTATAATTTTTATTATTTTGATAAATACAAATATGCGACTACTAGATTATTACATGAAGATTCATTTTCAAATATTTTCTAACTTTTTTCTTACAAACCTTAGCAATTATTTATTCTTAATGTAGAATCATCATATGTAGCACATATATAATATGATTTGACCTCTTTAAAAATTGAAAGTTTTAACTAAAAATATTGATATCATTCTCTTTATGAATTTATTTCAAAAACTAACATTATTTATTGGATAACTAATAATAAAATGATTCTAAACAATATAGGTTTATCACGTGCAACGCACGTGCATTGTTACTAGTCTTATTAAAAACTCGAAGGATGGTGCTATTATCTATACCCTAAAGAAGTGTTTAAAAACTTGGAATAGGGCTTGTAACTCGGAACTCTACCTATCTGAGTAATTCGATAACTTGGTAGAGCCGGTCAATACAAAAATATATTAATTTATTAAAAGTATAGTAAAAATATTAGAAAAATCATAAAAAATATACAAAGTCTATTAAAAATATAATAAAAATCAAACAAATGTGAGAAAAATTATAAAAAATGTAAAAAAATCTTGATGATATATCTAATTATTTTATGAATTACCTATTATGACTAGTTCAAGCGGTTCACTTTCACCTTTTTGAATTAAAAAAAAAAGTTTTGAATGGATAAAGATCTTGTAATAAAATAAAAATAATTAAAATCTGAAATACATTAGATGGAGGGTTGATATACATACTTCTTACTTAGGGTTTTTTGAGTTTAGGGTTCATCTTTTCATTCGGTTTGACCAAATACATGATTTCCATAAAGAAACATGTTTGCATTTCGCTAATAAGAACAGGCTGGAAGAACCCACACGGGTGAGCTCAATTGGAAGTCATTCCAACGAAAAGAATTGGAGGTCTCAAGTTCGAGTCCCTGGGCTATATGATATAAGGCTCTTGTGACTGGGGTCATGTATCTAGGGTTTAACCCTATCCTCACAAAGTGGGGTCACGGGTTCCACATAATCCAAAAAAAAGAACAGGCTAGCAGTTTAAATTTGAACATCCTAAGTGTGTCAATTGGCTTGGTTTAAATTGAAAACCAAAAAAACCAAACCGAACAAAATCGGTTTGATTTTGGTTTGGAAAATGAAAAATTAAATTAATTCTGTTTGGTTTAGGCTTCGATCAAACTGAATGCCAAAACGAACTTAACAAAATATATCCTTCCAAAAACTTGAATAAATATATGTAAATTGACTTGAATAAATATATGTAAATTGAATCGAACCACCTTTTTAGAGGAGCCGAGACTTGGGTAAGTGCAATTTATGCATACCTCAAAAGAGGTAACTGTAATTTACTCTTTCTAGAAAAATGCTTGAATTTTTTTATCAATATTGAAATATTCAGGTCTAAAAGATTCACACCATCATAAGACCCGAACAAAACTAACACCCAAAATAAAAACCAACAAGTCAAAATCCAAAACTCAATGAAAATATAAAACAGAGAAGAGAAGAACAGAATCATAAGGAGAGCGAGAATGGATCATAAATTAAAATATAATTCAGTGAAGTTACAGATTTTGCAGGATATAATTCTATAAATACCGTGTAGGGATGGGTGGCCCTTCAGTAGTTTGAGACGCAGCAATCAATGAATGTTTAAAGTCTCGGGATCGAGGCCAGATCGGTTCAGGCCGATCCCGGATTGGTGATATCGGCCGGTACGAGTCCGAATCTAATACAAAAATGGATCGCCCAGTTTTTGTTATTTTTTTTTTTTTTAATTTGGACAGATTGGACCGATTATCGGGACGACGATACTAGTTAGGACTGGTCGGTACTGGACCGGTCCAAATCGATATCGGTCTGGACCGCTCAATTTATAAATTAAAAAGAAAAAAAAAACAAAAAAAAAAAAACATTGGATTAGTGTGATAAGTTCTTTTGAGTGAATGTCATCAACAACAGAATGACCAATTCGATGGAAGCCTAAATCAATTACCGACCATACCCCGTCTTTGAAAGCATGACAGAAGAATTAAATTCAAAGCGAAAGCATGACAGAAGAGTTAAATTCAAAGCCAAGTTCAAGTCATCATGTATGTTCTTCCCATTATCCCTAATTTAAGGATGGTCTTAGACTGCACCTGCAACAGGTTGCCTACGTATAGGGGTGGCAACGGGTCGGACTTGGTCGGGTTCGGGCCGGGCCATTACCTATAAGTTAGTGATTTTAGGTTGGCCCGAGCTTCATGCTGAACATTGATTGCCCAAGCCTGCCCGTTGTGTTATATATCAAGCCCAAGCTCGCCCATGATGAAGTCTAGATATTAAATATTAGACAAAAATAGTATAAATTTGTAGTTATAAAGATTTGAAACTTGGGACTTCAAAGTCCCAAATTGTAATTTTAACCACTGAGCTACAATCAAAGATGATGTTATAGTTTAGTAAACTTTACATATATCGCATATCCTTAGGTCTGGCCGGGCCGAGCTAATCTAACATAAACAAGAGCCCGACCCGAAGAATTAATTAAGTCTTAAATTTCGTCCCTACAAGCTCCTAATCCTTGCCCAACCAGTCCAAACATAGGGCCAGACTGATCGGGCCGTACTGGTCACCTGGCCCATTGCCACCCCTACCTACGTACCCAAATAGGGATCAAGTCAGACATAATAAAATGGTCCAAAAATAAAATATATTTTTTTAAAGTAAGTAAGAGGCTCCCCTAAAACTTTTAAAATTTTGTTTTTTAGTATATACCATTGGTCCCTAAGTAAAATATATTCCTTTAAAGTCGTAGTAAAGAACCCCAAATTTTATAGCTCTCAAAATTAAAAAAAAAATATATTTATGATATATACGCATTGGTTTCCCCCCCCTGAGTTTGTTACAATTGTTTTATCAAAAAAGAAGTTATACAACAAAAAAATCAAGCATATCTTCTACTAATTTTTAGTTATCAAACAATAAAAATTTTACTTTTTGTTTCTTCTTGTTTGTTATATACACGTTGAAATCTTCTATTTGACTTTTACGTAGGTATCCCAAATTTATCAAAAAAAAAATTCTTTTTGATAATAAGCATGTTTTTGAAAAAAAAAAAATTTTAAAAAATAATTAAAATTTTGTTTTTTTGGGTGTAACTGTGTAAGGATGTTTTTGGTTCCCTTGTCAATTATCATCTAAACTAAAGCGCTCAAAAGTAGGGATTTTGAGAAGTTCTTAGGATTTGAAGAAGTGGAGAAAGAAAAGAAAAAGATCAACTTCAATTTTAAGGTTTGTAAAAAAAATTGTATTTATTTTTGTGTTTTTTTTTTTTATTTTGTTTCTAAATCTTTTCTTTTCATATTTAAATATACTTGTTCAATCGTCTGTAAAATTTTATTTTTTATTTTTTTTATCATCTTATTTTTAGTCATTATTCTATTTTTTAATATTTTTTCTTCTATTTTAAATTTTTTGTTTTCCTTTCTTTACCCAATCGGCAAATCGCCTTTTTCTATTTTGTTTTTTCTTTTCTCACAAATTTTTTCATAAAAAACCTTCACTTTTACATAGTTAAAATAAGTAAAAGCCTTTTATCATATTTTAATATTTAAATTAATTTTTATTTTCAGGTTATATTTGATATAAGTTACATAATTATGTTAGATTGATAATCTAATCTTTTACATATAGTGAACAGCTAAGCGGCTTCTTTATGCTCAAAACCTTATTTTGTCTGCTAAGAAAAGGTTTTTAAGTCGATTGGGCGATTGTACCGGAGATTGTGGGAAGTTTATTATTAGCGTATAAGCAAGTTAGTGAGATTATTTAATTAAAATTTATATAATGTAAATATCGTATTGGAGATTTTAGGAAGTTTATTAGCTTATTTAGTAATATTATTTAATTAAAAATTATTTTTTAAATAATAAATAATTATTATATATTAATATGAAAAATCAAGCTGTTTTCTATAAACTTATTTTTTTAATTTGCTTTTTTTTATTATTACTTGGCATATTAGTGGTTGCTTGAAATTGTTTTTTTACTTTTTTTATATATTTATGTTAAAATTAGTTGGATCATGGATGTACTTTTTCTATTATACCATCAAAATGCTATATAAATTTTATTATTTAAAAAATTTAAATAATTTTATTTTATTAATAAAATTGTTATTCATTACTTGCTATATAGAGAGCTGACAATTTTCAGCCAACCCGTTCGAACCCAACCCAATTAAATGGGTTAAAGTTGACCCATTTATTAATTGGGTTGGGTTTGGATTTGGGTTCGATGATTTTCCAAGCTATCACCCAACACAACCCGTTTAAATTACAACCCGACCCGAAGCGACTTAACCCAACCCGATCCATTGCCAACTTGCCACCTCTCGATATATATACTTTGGCCTCCACCACACAAAATTTCCTAGCTCCACCCCTGGTTGACATCAATCCAAGACCAAACCTACATTGGTGAAGGTTAATGTCGCACCCCGAATCTGAGATATGGGATCTCGATGATTTCAAAGAGATTGACCTTCGGATCTACTCAAAGGATGTGGTTGCCAATCCAAACGTATACTTAACCAATCTCATGGTTTCACAGTGCATAACTAAACAAACTAGGGGAAGTTTGATAAAATTAAAACTGTAGTTGTATCACAACAAGCTAACCCACAATATCCAAAGTACCATCATTTCTAACATATTACATCCATGCTGCCCACAAAGGGGTCAAAAGTAAAAAAGGAAATACGTAGTCTATATACATATCCATAACTCTGAATTCATCTAGCTAAATCCCCATCACCTGAGGAATTCACCTATTTCAACATAGGGGTGAGCTTGGAAGCTCAATAGGAAAATTCCAAAGCAATACAATAGATATTTTCAGAGACGTATAACAAAACAGTTCATTCGTACAATTTCCATAAGTCACATAAGTAAATTTATTCACAATGTCCTTATCATGCTTATAACTAATTTACACATTTACACATATAACCATGCAAGATTCCACAATCTCATAATCAAAATCAATATAACATATATCAGAATCATTACCCATGACCCTGTCATGTTAAAACCACATTCTCATGTACATATTCTTATCCATGGTTCTCCATCATTTGCCACACAATTAAACCATATTCAATTCCATAAGAAATAAAAGAGATGCCAGGTGAATGATGTGTGTGTGTGTGTGTGTGTGTGTGTGATAAGTGTTGTGATGTATGACGTGTGTTGTGATGCATGATGTGTGTTGTGATGTGTTGTATGAAATTGTGCATGTATGCAAGGGTGTTAGGCCAAGTCTAACAATGAATCCCGACTACAAATCCTCTAGGACACTCTATCCTAAGAATGCGACACAACGATCATGTATCTGTCAGTAATCATTACATTTAGGGAATATAACCCAAGGTAGAATGCCACCATCTTTCATTTCAGGGAATACAATCCAAGGCAGGAAATCCGTCATCTTTCTTTTCAGAAAATGACACCCTAGGAAGGAAATCTTCCCCCTTTCCTTTCACGGAATGACACCCTATGCAGGAAATCTGCCCTCTTTCCTTTCAGGGAATAGTACCCTAGGCAGGAAATCTGTCATTTTCCCTTTCGAGATCTACCCTGGGTAGGAAATACACCTTCACACAACAAACAACACAAACATCTTGTGTTACACTCAACACAAGGATCACCAGTGAGTGCCTCAAGCATCGCTCTTAAACACTATACAATTCAGAAGACAAACATAAGACTCACACACAATTCACACAACAATTAATCAAACTAAGATCATTGTACACTCTAACTTCATACCACGTAGCTCATGTCATAATACAACCACTCAAAATCATATTAATATATAATATCACACCATACACAGCCAATTCATATTGAAACTAGGCAATTCACACAATTCATTGCACAAAATCTCACACAAACATTTCGCACACAAACCAAGAGCGCGCGCACACACACACACACACACTATAAATAGCTTCATGAGGCTTCCCATGAAATTTCATCATGTTTGGAGCTCGGTGGCTACCGAGTCTCGGTAGCAGAGGTAGCGTGTTTGCTCTGCTCGGCAGCAACCTCGACAGCTGCCGAGCAGGCAAATTCAGCCCAGATTTGGCTTTTCTCTCTTCGGCTTCATGCCCAAATCTCCACATACTCAAAATTGATATTTTTAAACATCAAAATCCTGATTTACACCATTATAAACTAAATTAACATACCATGAGCAAAACCTAAACTTCAAAGCCAATATTAACACAATAAATTCATCAATGTTCACTAATTAAAGTTCATCACTAAAGATTCTTCCTAACTTTCACAATTCAATAATTATGGACTAAACCTTCACACAACATGGAGAAATCATAGTTTATATGCTTAATTCACTCACATGCAATAACATAATCCTATATGCATTATTTTATAGTTTCATTACATCCTTTGAACATGCTTACCGTAAAACTATGGAAATTCCTACATCTTTCAAAGCCTTGGTCTTTCTGAAGCTCCAATAAGAAAATTCCTTTGCTTTCTCCCTTCTTTCTCCTTCTTTCTTTTTCCAGAAATTTCAACAATTCTTCTTCCTTCATTCTTTCCCCTTTTTGGTTGTTCCTTTCAAAAATAGCAATTACCTCCCACTTCCACTACATGTATGGGTGGTTATGTGAGTGGAGACTTTCCCTCCAAAAAATTTCAGAATTAAAGTAAGTTGAAAAGACCAACATATCCTTACCTCTACACTATGGGCAAAACAACCAACCAAAGGTTCAATTCACTTCAAGTTTTGGGGCCAAGCCCAAATCTCATGAATTCATCAAAATAACACAAATCACTCTATAATTTAAATAAATTACACTTTAGTCTTATTCAGCCAATTTCTTAACAAATAAATCCTGAAGTTCATTTAAATGTTTAAATAGGATTTAATCATTAAAATGAGAGTGCGGGGTTAGGGTCACTACAGCTAACCCAAAACTAAAGAGAACTGAATTGAGAAGCAATTAAAACTGAAATTGGAAACTCTAAACCCAAACCAACCCAAATTGTAGTTCTGGTTCAATTTGGGTCAGGTTAAGTCGAGTTAATACAATGCTTTTTCAAATTAGATTATACATAAAATATTATGTTTTATATATCCTATAATGTATAATATATTATATAGGCATATATATGTATATATGTATATATATATACCCATATGCTTAGGGTCCATTTCAATTGCTGGAATTCGGAGTAAGAACTGGAATTGGCAAGTGTGATTTTCAATTCTTGCGTTTGGATGACCAATTCCCGTGGGAATTAAAATTTATGTGGGAAAAAGAAAGACACCCAATTCCCATGATTTATGAAAGTTATAATTCACATTTTGAGGGTGTTTATTGTAATTCCCACATAAACTAAGTATTTCATTGGGGTAGTTTGAAAGGGAAACCCCCAC